>PVIJ01016499.1:0-32468 GCA_004024925.1 Scalopus aquaticus | reverse complement strand
TGCAAATCAAAACCACTATGAGATACCACCTCACACCTGTGAGGATGGCACACATTAAAAATACAGGCAACAACAAATGCTGGAAAGGATGTGGAGAAAAAGGAACTCTTCTACACTGCTGGTGGGAATGTGAACTGGTCCAACCACTATGGAAAGCTTTATGGCGATTCCTCAAACTGCTAAACATGGAGCTTCCATATGACCCAGCAATCCCACTTTTGGGAATTTACCCAAAGGACACAAAAACACTAATCCGAAAGGGTACATGCACCCGTATGTTCATTGTGGCACTGTTCACCATAGCAAAGGTATGGCAGCAACCCAGATTTCCAAAAATAGATGATTGGATCAAGAAGATGTGGTACATATACACAATGGAATACTATTCAGCATGGAAAGAAGATAAACACATGCAATTTGCAGCGACATGGATGGAATTAGAGGGAATCATACTCAGTGAAATAAGCCAGAAAGAAAAAGAAAAATATCGAATGGTTTCACTTATAACAGTACTATAGGGAAACCAAATAGTAGAGAGACACTCAGCGGGGGGGTGGGAGGGAGGAGATGAAGGGGGCAGGGGGAGGGGAGGATAAGGGCACAAATAGAATAGAAAAGAATACAAGGGACCATGGAGATGGATCACGGGTGAATTGGTGGTGGGCTACCCAAGGGGAATACAAAATGTAAAAGACATAAATAACAATAATAAAAAAAAAATTAAAAAAAAAGGAAGTCAGAAAGACTTCCTGTACCTCTGACCTTTCTTCTGCTAGTAGGATGTTGGTTTCCCCAGGCCTTCTCTGACTCAAGTTTTATCTTTATTCTTTCTTTGGACTGCCATTCCACAGCACTCTTGTGTGATCACCAATGGAAGTGTCTCATGATGACATTATCATTTTGTTTTCCTGTGCAAGTAAAAGGTAGGAAAGAACAAAGAAAGAGGCCTTAGCTTTCCCTCAGTGGAAAGAGCCTAGTTACCTAAAATTAAACTATAATAACTTGTCTTCTGTGGCCTTGGAGATAATTGAAGAATCATATTCCCATATTGATGTGGGTAACTTTCATTGTTGAAGGGGAATAAGAGAGAAGGTTAAAAGTTCCCCTCTGTATAGTCTATGGGGGTAGCTTCAACAGTTTCTGAGGAAAAAGGAAGACCAGCCATTTGAAAGCAGCTAGCAAACTTCTATTCATTTAAAAATGAAGATGGATTGAATAGGAACACTTAGTTGGCTGATTGGAAAAAGAGACTGTAGATTCAATAAATTGATGTATTTACTTCACAGACTAACTACATGTCATGGGGCAACTGGCACCCCAGTGGTGGCTGAAGAGGAAAAGGGCAGGCTCAGTGAAGGAGGGTCAGAAAGGAAGGTTGGTAGCCTTGGCAGCGCTCTTCAGTGAGGTAACCCTTCAGTGCCATACTGCTGTCCCTGTTCTTGCTACCAGTGCCCAGAGAGCTCCAGATGCAATTGATCTCATTATAGATCAGAACAGAATTGGCTTGGACAGCCTGTTCTTTCCTAGTGATTAGGACACAGCATATTTTCCTTTCCCTTCCTCCTCTAGTGTGTTGGCTGAAGGTTCTTTTGTCGTTGGATGAATCTAGGGTTAATCTAAGTTAACTTACTTGATGCAGGTCTTGAATTGGAAAGGTAGAGACAACTTTCAAATAATTCTCAGTACCCTGCTCCCATCATCAATGTGTGTTCTGATTTGTTCAACTTCTGTCTACATTGGACTGAAATTGGCCCGAAGAACTTAGGCACATGGCTTAGTAGGATGAAATCAAAGATTAGTTCTGCATCTTATCTAGGATGAAATTCTCATTTTGATATCATCTTGCTAGGAGACTTTTTGATGCTTAATTTTTCTCAGAGATAATATAGAATAGAAGGATCATGGGACATGAAAGGAATTTGAGAAGATTGCTATTCTGTGCCTTTGTACCCAGTGAAGACTAAACTTAAAATATTCCCTTGATAGAAAGTTCCCTCTCTTTAAGCTCTCTAGAGAGATCCACAAACTCTTTGCTAGTGTTTTCCATATTTCCCTAATGTAAGACAGTTCTCTAATGAAGTTGATTATGAAGTTTTGGGAGTGGAGGTGGACTGGTAGTGGGATGGTTCTGTTTCCTAAGGAAACTAAGAAGTAAAAAATGCAAGAGCTGAAAGTAACAGGGTTTGTGAGTTAGGAGAACCACATCCTGACCAGGAGTCAAACTCTAGCTTGACTGTGAGTTAGTGACATAACCTGTTTATCTTATTTTCCTCATCTGTATATTAAAGAATATCCTGCCAGTTCCTTACAGCTCTAATATTCTTCTAGCTTTTGAGTTAATTCATTTGAGAAGTAAGTTGCAAGTCTCAGAAGGATAATACAGTCTGCGCTCACTGGTTCTTTCACATTTGTCTCAAGATTTTCCTTACTTACAATATACCCACCAGGCCAAATCATTTCTTTTTTCAAAACATACCAATATTCCGTGCTGCCACCGAAGAAAAACATTGGTCCTTGGGATGCTGAGAATCTTTTATCTTCATGTGGAGTAGTTCCCATGGTGTGTAAGCAACAAGGGCCAGCATATGTCAAAAAAATTCTGGGTTTCTCATTATGGATCTTCATTATGAAAGGTGTTAGGCACTTTATGTTCTTTCTCACTGTATTTTTTCTTTTTGTTTCACTATATAATAGATATGGAACTCTTGATAAACCTTATATTCCAAGAGAAATGATACAATAACCAGAAAAGACATGGTTTTTAAGTAAAGAAAATCCCCCAATGTTTCAGGATTATTGATTTTAATGTTCTAGTGATATTACCATTACTTGGCAGCATTTACTCGGGGAAAGACAGGGTTCCCACTAGGGCCTGGGTAATGCTGAGCAAGCCACTTACAAAGCAATTTTGAAGTTATGAATGGAAAGTATAGATATGGTGTAATTTGAAGCATGAAATAAACCTTTGTAAGACAGCGCTCTTATAAGGCACACTTTTTTAGAAGTTTGACATCTGGAAACCTCTTGAGGAACAGATTACCAATGTCAAACAAATTTTTAAAAGTTCATCATGATTTTTAAAAATAAATGTATTTTTTGTCTTTTAAAAATTTAATTTATATCCTTTACATTATTGTGTATACTCTGAAGGTTTCCCACCCCAATTCATCCGTGAACCTTCACCACAGTCCCTTGGTGTGCTTTTTGCCCCTTTTTTTTTGTCTCTCTTCCTCTCCCTCCCCTGTAGAATGTTTCTTATTTGTGGTTGCCTGCTAGTTTTTGCTTTTATTTATGTTTTGTGTGCTATTTTCTCCTTCTGATTTCTTGTTTGGCGCTCAAATTCCTCCTATAAGTGATACCTTTGGATATTTTTCCTTTTCCTTCTGGCTTAGTTCACTGAGCATGATCCCTTTTTGAAATGAGTAAGAATAGGGCCTCCCTGCAAGGGATTAGGTCTCAGCCTGTGAAGCTGTAGGCAGCCACTGCAGCACAAGTTCAATCCCAGGCCAGGGAGGTTCCCATATGGTGCAGCAGACCTCTCCTGTATCGCTGCTGCTCCTCTCAGCAGTGTATTTCAATCAGTCTGCCTGTTCTGCTCCCCACTTTGTCTCTGGTGAATCCTCTCACCACTCCACACATCTGGTCTGCACCCCAGCTCTTGTATGCATAAATAAATAAATCTTTTTAAAAACCGAGTCAGAATAGCCTTCTCTCAACATGATTAGTTGGAGGCCAGATTTCACATCCACGTGGCTTAACTTATACTTTTCCTTTCTACTTAATTACAAAACCATAATATACAGCTCTAGATCTTTAGAAATGGCAGTAAGTTCTTGATATTTAGATTGAGAAATTATGAAAAAAAATTTTCATTGACGGCTACTTTGAGTTTTCCATCATTGTTGAGTAAATGAGTTTGTTATATTTAAAAGTAGGATGTTTGAATGTTGAATGATGGTAGTGAGTAAATTTCAAATTCACCCTTTGGTAGCATTGGCCTCTGTACTTTTCCACAGTCTATGTGTTAAAATTTGGATGTGATTTTGGAAGACAAGCTCAATGATATGCTCATAGATTTCTTCTTCTCAGTGAAAAAAGTCAGCAAATGCTGAAACGTCAAACTTTAGAGATTGAGCTATTTGGGTCACAGTTGGGTCTTAAGAAATTCTGATATTTTATGCACAATATTAGCAATTATGAAAGTTTGATCCTAAAGTGACGGGTTCAATTTAAGATGCTGCATAGATCACTGATACACACAACTCAAGATAGATGATTGTCATAAGAAGCATTTTCATTTTACTTTCATCTCAAAAATTTACTAGGAGCACCCTTACCTTGAATGGTCAGGATATTTCAGATGGAAAGACAGAAGTCTAAACTGTCTACAGTTTCATGCCTCAAGTCATGAGTTGATTGTATTAAAAGATTTCACTGGTTCCCTCAACTTTGAATAAAGAGTTAGAGGCACAATGCTGACCATTCGTTGCTCTCTGTAAATAAGCTAATGTGTGGAATTACAGTCAAGGGCAACATCTCATCCATAGAGCAACAACCATCCTTTGCTGATTAATCAGTTGGTATTTGATTAGTCTTAACTCCAGTGTACCTTTCTCTATGCCATTTAACTCCTCAAATAATTGGTAGTGAAAAAACTCAGCAAACAAATGTCTTTTCCTGTAGCATATATATTTCAAAGACAAAATCTACAAATTTATCAAGGACTAATTGTGCAATACTGCATATATGCTAAGAATTTATTTGTTTAAGGTTTATCAATAGTTTTGTTTCACCAGATATCTTTTATATATGTGAAAGAATTGCATTTCCACATTTTGATACATGCGCTGCTCAGCATTATCATTCAAGAAAGCTTTACCATCAACTTTGTAGCTGGGTGTATAAGCTTGGAAATACTATGACTTTGAACCTCTATTTGTTATGAGGAGCACAACTTTTGAATGCTACATCTGCAATTTTGACCTCTTTTCTTTGGCAATAAAATGAATCAGTTTTGGTTTGAAAACAATTTGCACTCATAGAAACACTCAATTGGTTACTGTGCTTATAATTTGTCTATAAAAGATAAAGTTCTCATATTAGTTTTCCATTCTTTTTTAACAAGGAAATAAGGAGAATCCTTAACAAATGTGATTTAAAAGTAGGCCTGGAACATCTTATTTGTATTGAGAACTTAATCGATTGGTTGAGTTCAGATGATGTAGCAATTTGATACATATAAGAAAGAATTTGGGAAATTTTTCTACATACTATGGTACTCATTGATGTATTTATCTGAGAGAGTAACTACTATTTACTTGACATTTGTGTATAAGACATCATATTGGTATAAAATATTAGAGACAGGGAAACAAGTTAGGAATTATTGCAGTTTATTGAAAGCTTTAAAATCACTTACAGTGTTTTGTTTTAGTAACTTTACCCCCCACAAGGAAAAGTTCCTAATATGGAAAATGGCTCATACAGAAAGATGCTCAGTATTTCCCACACTTACCTCGCTATTTTGCCTCCTTGTCTTAATTCCGTTCTTTGAAGTTGGAGAATTATGTTCTCCATTTTCACTCGAAGCTGTTTAAGGTGGACTTATATGCATAGCTTCTGGACTTAGACAACCTGTCAACTTCACCTCTTGTCACTTAATATGTGAGTTCCTTTAGCCTGAAATTCTTGATCTCTAGAAATAGTTTAATTAGGTCATTTTGAGATTTAGATGAGATAATTATTAATCATTTAGTATAGTGTTGGGCACAAAAAAATAGATTCAATAAATGCTGACTATAATTATTATCCCTGCCATTCTTCAGGACAAACCTTACAGCCATCGCCTTATAGAATCTTCCTGAATTCCCAAAGTTATAATTTTCCTTTTTTCCCTTTAGTACCCATGAAGATAACCTACACAAGATGTCAATTTGTGTTCACTGGAGAAATAGTTAATTCTGAATATTTAGAGTAAAAAAACCTGAATATTCCCCAGTTAATCGTTTGATATCTAGCTTTCTAGACCTTTAACTATGACACATAAATATAGAATTACTTTTACACTATTTTTCTAACACTATTTTACATTCTAGTTTACCTCATTGCAAATTGTGTGTTTATTTTTTAGTGTCGTTTCTTTTAGGTACTTTTTTCTATGTAGCTAGATTCTAAATGTCCTTCAGGTTAGGGGAGGTGATTTTTCATTTTTGCATCAAGACTTTCTTGGGGAACAATGGACATTCAGTGACAGGTGTTGAAGGGATGGATAACTGTCCCTCTCCTCCTCCATTCAAGTGGAAAATTGAATTTAGACCAATTAAAATCCAGCTTTCCCATGATATTTTCTCAAAATGTTTTTCAGATCTTACACCAATATCCCAGAACATTTACTTGTTTCTGAGATTTTGATACTAACTATAGCACATGGGTTTAAAATCTTATCTGTCCATTTAGATACGAAACTTCTTGCTGGTGGGAACCATATTTACAAGGTCAGGGTCTCACACATAACAGACACTCCACAAATGCTTTTAGAATTAATGGAGACTTGAAGAGTTGAACCTTGTGCCACTAGTAGCAAGTTGGAGCGTAGGAAAAAGAAACCCTATCCATGCCTTACCAACAATTTAGAGTCCCTGTGTTAAAAGTATAATGACATAAGCATGGACAGCACAGACACATGAACCTTCTAAGGAAATCCCCTTTCCCTCTCCTCAAAGGCTTAGAGGGAGACAAACAACACATGGGGGAGATAAAATTAGAGAGAGTCACAAAGCATGAGTGCACAGGTGCTTGTTTGTATTATTACTGTTAGCACTTGTCATCTTCATGTTTGTCAACTCTCTTAGATTGAACCAGGCATGACTGATGGTGAAGCCACCAGTTCCATGAGGTTTCCACTGTAAGAATGCAATTAACTTCTCTCAAAGTAATCACATTAGGAATATAGCGCTGCCATTACTTAGCACATTTTTGGAAACTCCTTTAAGAATCCCATTCAAAACACAAAAATAAAATATACTTCTTGCTTTGTAGTCTCTCTTTGATGCTGACATAAAAATGTTACGCGGTTGTATCACCCATCTGATTTAAGACTTATTTCCAAAAGTCTGTCAACACTCCCCCCAGTATCACACATCTTTTAGCAATTGTGACAATTATAATTATACTACTAATACTATTAATAATATTTACTGAACACTTGCTAGGTGCCAAGCACTGTGCTATTTACTATTTGCAGATTTTCTAATTTAACTCTCACAAAATCCAGGGAGGTAGGTAATATTATTATCACCATTTTACTGTGAGGAAACTTAGGAAAAAAGAAGATTAAAAAAAAAAAAACTTGCCCAGAGTGATTTATCACCTTTGAGGTTGCTCAAAGGAAAATGTTTCAGACTCTGAAGGCAATTCCAATTCAGAAATCTTTGGACAAAGCATCCGTATGAGAATATTTATAGTGTTGTGGGTGTTTTCTGTAAAGAAACCAATTATTGTTTGGATATGTAAATATTGGAATATTTGTTAAAAAAACAAGACTCATGAGTTTGTAGTTTCAGTCCTTGAGTTTCTTTTCTTTTGATGTTTTCCCCAGAGCCGATTGCATTATTTTAAAGAGCAAAGATGCAGGTAATGTTTCTAGTCTGATAAAATGCAAGCCAAACCTCTAAGGATTGATTTTTAATGACAATTGTAGTAGCATGAAAAGCCATCTTTCTCTTGTATTTTAATTTACCCCTCCCCCCAACAAAAACAAAAAACAAAAAACAAACCCAAACAAACCCACAAAAATCAAACCTCAGAGGAAACATCTCTTGATGTCCAAATGCCTGGTAAAACAGGGTGCTATTTTTCCTGCTCTGTTGTTCAGTTTGGCCTTCCTTGTTTTGCACACATATACTGGGTCACTATTTGATGTTGGAGCGATCCTTCTATTCCTAAGATTAAGTAAGTGCTCAAACTTCAAGTTAATCTGAACCAGACTTGAAAACCATTATACTGATAATTGTATTCAGAATATTATATACTTAATACCCTTGAAACTCCTCCTGCAAGGCTGAACACAGCCCCAAATGAACAAGCCCCTACCTCCTAAAGAATTTATAAGCTCAAACATCTTGGTTGCTTTTTAAAATGAATGGAGGCCAGCTAACCCCATCATTTCTCTTTTATTCTTTATTTCATATAGAACCTTTACCTTCTTTATTTCAATGAGACCTCAGTCCCAGTTATTCTGAGCCTAGGGAATAGAATTCTTGGGGACCTGAAAATTCAAAACTGGAAATAACTATTTATAATTTTTCAAATGGAAAGAAAATTTTAGACTTATTAAGACTATACAAGGTACCATTGCTTTTTGCTTAAAGGCTAAATAAATTGGCTATTTTTGTTTAGATTAATGAAAATGATCTAATTAATCAACTATTGATTATTTTTTTTTGTTAATCTAATACTTTAAAACATAAGATTCATGAGGGAAATGATGTTGGTCTTCATAAATACAAAGCTCAATAAAATTGTATCAAGTGAAGAATTGATGAACAAAATTTGGTTTTAATTAAAATTTTGGACTTTTTAAAATGTAATGAAATTTTTTTTCTTCAAGCGTAATCTTAACTTGAACACATACTGTGCATCAGAGAAAAATGGACTAGTTCCTGTTAAAGTTGGGGTATGTGTGAAGGTGATGAGTTTACAAAACCCCTCTCTGTATCTTCTTTCATATCACAGAAGCTCCTCGGCTAACTATGAAATCTTACGGTGTGATGAAATGTTTTCAAGCTACATGCTATATAGAGTGCACTCTTAGGGAGACCAGGAATGGTCTACATGGCTTTAATACATAATTGACAGCATGGCTGACACATCACAGATCACTCCTAATAATCTGGTGAGAAGACATTAGCGTTTCCTTGTCATGAGGTGTCATGAGAAGCTCGGCATAGTGGTGAGAGACCATCCAGTTCCTTCTGTATCCTAACCCAGTTGCCTCTTCACCACATTCACTGAGGCCAGGTGAGGATACGAATTGGACAATGTACAAACTGGCACCAAGCTTTCCTCACATGATCCCAAAGCCCAGTTGTAAGAGAATGGCATATGTGGTAGTGAAAAAGGAGAGTTTTGGCTTCAATGAATAGTGTGGATCATGCTTTAAAACAGCCTACGGGTGATACAATGACATGTAAACTGAAGTTTTCTACCATATTTCACTAAGGAATTAGTCATTTGAATATTTAAGGAGTAAAACTGTCATGACCAAAGATATTCCTTGTTAGGTGGGAAACATTTTGAAACATTGTAATTTTATCATTTAAATGGCAACTCTTATTAGTGGGGTATCTCAGGCTATATGACATTTTGAATATTTCCTTTCATTACAGTCTAAGTATTTTCTTATTTAGATTCTTTTTAACTACACTTTTATTCACACATAGAATCCTTCAGATGATGCATTGTAATTTATGTAACCGTTCCCTTATTGGACATTTATATCATTTTTATTTTTTCATAATTACAAATAATGTTGTGATGAACATCTTGGTAAATAAACTTTTTTTCCATATTTTGGGTTATTCCTTAGGACTGTTTCCCAGAGGTGAAATCACTAGTTCAAAAAGTAACTTTTTTATACTTTTAAATACATATTGCCAATTACTTTTCTAAAGAGCTGCACCAATTACAATCAAGCTGCTATAGATGAAAGTGCAACTATTATTATCTCTCTCCACTGTTAGGTTTTATATAATTTTTATTTTGATGATATTTCTGGAAAAGTGGTATCTTTATTTTATTTTAAACTGACATAATTGACATGTAACATTGTGTTCATTTTAGTCGTACAACATAATGATTCTATAGATATATGTATATATTGCGAAAAGATGGCCACAGTTAGTTTAGTTGACATCAACTTCCATTACCACATATAATATCTAATTTTTGAGTTGTCATGCTGTGATTATAGCCCCAGGAATTATTTTTGTTATAACTGGAAGTATGTGTTTGATCCCTTGACCCATTTTACCCATCACTTGTCATGACTTGCCTTTCCTAGGCCTTTGGGAGAGTATAACTTTCTTAATAACACTGGTTAACCAATTTTTACAAAAGTTATATTACTGAAATAAAATTAGTCATTTCCTATCAATTTGTATGTGCTCAACACGAATATGACGTCAAATTCTAATTTTGGCTCTAGGTTTTTTGTAATCTGCAATAAATTGATGTTTACATCATGAAATGCATGCCAATCACTGGTCAACAAATTTTTACAAAAGTCATGTTACTGAAATAAAATTATTCATTTCCTATCAATTTATATGTGCTCAACATGAATATGACAGTCAAATTCTAATTTTGGCTCTAGTTTTATTGTAATATGCAATAAATTGATGTTTACATCATGAAATGCATGTCAATAGTAATAGGCCTATGGTTAGTACCTGTAAAAAATCAAGTCATAGACTACTTCTTAGATTTCTTTGCTTGCCTCTTGTACAGCTGTTCAGGAGTATCTCTGGGGAGTGTCCAGCAGTAGTCAGCCAGCAGTAGTCAGCCAGCATTGTAGTGGACCATTTTCCCTGGTATCTTTGTTCCATTGATGCGATATCTTGATGAAAATGTTCGCCATGTTCATCAGTAACCATACCACAGTTTTCAGGGAAGAAATCCAGATGGGAATGAAGAAGTGGGTCTTTAGAGATATATTGCAGCCAAGTTTCTGAGACTGCATCAGCATGTCTTCTACTAGTTCCTTGTAGTTTTCTACCCTAACGTTCCCAAGAAAGTTTGCAAACACTAGGTGAAAAGCATACCATGCTTGTTTTGCATCACCCTGCAGCAAGTTGTTGAACCAGTCATCTCAATGCAGACGGAATGTGTGGGTACACTATTCTTGACTTCCTTTGCTTCGTTATTCTGCCAGAAAGAGGAGGAACCAAGTAGAAGTAACAGTCTTTTATGTGGTTGCTTGGCTCTCTCCACACCATGGGGACTGCAAATGGCATCAGTGGTCTTTGCCATTTAACCACTGTGAAAGCTGTGTTGTACATGTAGCACAGCATATATGTGGGGCTTGTCTTGGTCACCAACCTTGCATCTGAAGTAAAGATGATAAGCCTTCTTCACTTGAGATGTGATACTTTTCTTCTGGTTGGCAAATGTCACTTCCTCACAAATAGAGCAAAACATGTCCACGTTATTAACACACTTTCAACGCATTACTGTTCTGTATTGTGCCTAAATGGATAAAATAACAGTTCTATGGAACAGTAGCTTCAACTGCCTCGCACAATATCTGAAATATTTTCAATGTTCAACCTTTCCGACAGGGCTTTATATAGTGCACTGCTGACATCAGCTTACTTCAGCAGCCGCCTGGCAGTAGGATTCCATTGCATCAGAAAATGATGCCATCAACTCTGGATGATGTGTGCATGATGGTATTATGCAATGCAATACAATATTCCATCATTCTAGGCTGATTTAGAATGTTTTTGCAGTCCTACTGTATAAATTTACACGGTGAAGCATATAAAATGAATTCCATGAAATATCTTCAAAACAAGAGCTAATAAATTTTCAGGGTTGTATTCATGTTCAGGACACCTCAAGATACTACAAATTAGGGCCTTTTTAAGTCAGTAATGATCTCACTGTTGACCAGTGTAATTTGTGTAAGTTTTTTTTTTTTGCTTTAAAGATAGTAACTCTCTGCACATTATGTACGCTATAAATAATTTCTTTAGTGTGCAACTTATATATATATATGTATATACATATATATATATAATTTTTAAAGTTGATTTAATGCATTTAGCAGTAAGTCTGTTGAATTTTTTTCCCTTTAAACATACCTTCTTTTGCTTCTAAGCTTCCAAATTCATCCTCTCTTCAGATGTTTGATATTTATCTGATTCCATTTTGTTTTATAATTTGAAATTTCAATGTAGTTTACTCTTTAACCCATCTGGAATTTATTTTTTCTATGCTTTAAGAAAGAGATTTTTTTCACTTAAAGTGAGTCTTTTTTTTTTAAGATTTATTTTTTATTTATACATACAAGATACAAGCTGGGGCACAGACCAGAGGTGTGGGGTGGCGAGAGGGTTCACCAGAGACAGAGTGGGGAGCAGAACAGGCAGATCAGAAATACACTGCTGAGGGGAGCAGCGGGCGACGCAGGAGAGGTCTGCCGCGCCATGTGGGATTCTCCCCGGCTGGGCGTCGAACTCGCGTTGCTGCTGCCGACAGCTCCACAGCGCAGCGCTTAACCTCTGTGCCACTGGGGAGGCCCTAAAGTGATTCTTTCTTGATTCAGATTTTCCTTTTGGAAAAAGTAACTTTAAAGTAAAAAACTTAATTTAGGAATGTCTAGTGCCTAGTTGTTGGGAGTAATGGAAAGCTCAGGTTTGGTTGGGAGTAGAGTAGGAGTTGAAGAAATAAGGAAGTTTAAAGGGGACAGCAGGAAAATAATGGATAAAAGTTGACTAAAGACAGAAATATGGACACAATAATTACTTCCACTTCTATTTATTTGCAGAATGCTAATGTGCCAAAATTGTTTATTGAAGATGTTCTTCATAAAATTAGAGTCAGCAGCATTACCAGTCTTCACTGATATGTTTCCTTTATTATGCAGTATCTGCAAATTCTAAAATAATAAAGAAGTAGGGATGTATTTATCTATTCTTTCATTCATTTCATAAATATTTATTGATCACCTGCATTTGCCAAATGCTATGCTAAGTGCTGAGGACCCATTTGTGAGCACAACCATTAGGCCTGAAGATTCTATATCTTTACATGTGAATCTTTCACAAACATACTTGATGCCCAGTACAGTACATTCAGTACCCTCCCAGTATGGCCCCAGTCTGTCATTTCAACCATATTATTTACTTCTCTCTAAATATACTACACATTTTAATCAAGCTAGACTCTGTGCTATTTCCCTAGCACCTCTAGTATTTGGTCTGTGACTTTTTATGCACAGTTCCCCCTCTCTTTAAACACACCTCGTCTGCTGTCTAGACTTAGAATATTTAAGCACCATTCCTGCTCAAAGCTGACACTCATATTCTGAAATGGATATGATCACTTCCTTCCTGCTTTCACTTCTTTTGGAGCCTTGGTCCTCTTGATGTATCTGCATCAGATTTTACCTGATTATTAGTCTTTTTTCCTCAATTTATCTTTATTAAACAATAAACTCCCCCATATAGAATATAGGAGCTTCTTCCAGTTTTCAGTAATACCGTATTGCTCCAATATGGAATTATGTGATGAGTTCTGGCTGATGGGAGATGAGTAGAAGTGATATGTGTCACCAGAAGAGTGTTTCAGATGGGGTAGTCACAAGATTGTGAAAGTTCATCAGTTTCGGTATCTGAATGGGTATTGGAACACAAGCCCCTGACCACATATGTTTAAAAGAGTCATAAACTTCCATTGTGTTCAGCAAGTAATGTTTTTGATTTGTTGCTGAACTACAGTTTAGAAGGAAGGATGGAAAATTTTTCTTTGTAAAGCACTAAATAGTAAATATTTTCAGTAAAAATTAACCATGAACAGTATACAAATAAGTGTGACTGTGTTCCAATAAAACTTTACTTATAAAACAGGCAGGAAACTGGATTTGGCCCATGGATGAAGCTTAAATACCTAGTCATTTATGTCCTTCCTCATACTGTTTTTCTTTGCTCTAAAATCTCATTAAAATGATCTTATTTTGTGAAACATAGGAAACTTCTTCATTAAATTAATGAACAAAAGAAGGAAGTTTCCACTCTGCTAAAATTTAATGCTCACTGTTCCGGAGTTTGGACTGATGCAATTGAGCAATACAAATAAATCCAAAAAGTTCAACTGTAAAATTCTTATAAAAACAATAGAATTCAGAAAGACTTAATGAATACAAAATTATTTTTAAAATTATGTTTATTGAAGTGATGTTGACTTACAGCACTGTGTATGTTTCAGGGATATAAGTTCACACTCCACAAAATCATGTCACACAGGGCCCACCACCAAAAATCTTCCCCACAGTCCATTGTCTGAATATAAAATTAATACAACAAATTTAACAATTTATGCTAAGGCTGAATATTTATATCTCCGTAAAATCATATATTGAAACATAATGGCCAAAGTAATGATATTTGGAGGTGTGGGGGCTTTGGGAGAACTCTTTTAAGTGGGACTAGTGCCCTTTTTTGAGCCCCCAGAGAGTTCCCTTGTCTCTTATACCATGTGAGGACACAGGGAAAAAAAAAGGTTATTTATAAACCAGGAAGCCCTCACCAGATGCTTAGTCTGCTTAGTGCCTTAGTGTTAGACTTCTCAGCTCCAGAACTGTCAGAAATAAATTTCTGTTATTTATAAGCAACCCAGTCTATGGTTTCTGTTATAGCAGCTCAAAGGAACTAGGACCGTCTCTATCCTTTGGAAGATAAAATGGAAAAAGTATAACTTATAATACACCAAAAATAATATAGTAATAAATTCTATTCAAACATAACAATGAAAGGAGAAAGGATCTTTAAATTTGATCTTTTGAGTTGGTAGCAAATTTATTGAGTTGAAAAAATTAAAATAAATTTGAAAGTTAACAACAAATTAACCCTCTCACTCTAAGCCTATTTCATACAGTCCTTCCCCACTAACATACCCTGTATTTTTCATCTTTAATGTGTCCTTCCATTATATTTTTATACAATATAAGAAATAAAAATCTGTATTCATAGTCAACTTCTTACTCTGAGGTTTTATTTATATACTGTTTTGTACCTTATTTTTAAAATTTAATATATCCTGATATTTTATCAATGCATTACTTTCTCATTTTTTAAGACTTCAAAATGTTCTTCGTATAGATGTACTCTTGTTTATGTAACATTTATAGTTACACTTAGGCAATTTTTGTTACTATAATGTTTTGAAAATAATAATGAGTACAGCATTGTCACATACGCAGATACTAACAGTAGAATAAATTCTCCAGTGTCAGATTGTGGGTCAAGGTGATGTACATGTGTTTATATCAGTTGGTACTTTTTGAAAATATGTCTCAGTTCTAATATGTCTGCAATTCTAATGTGCATTCATTCCTCTTACTGATATCAAACATTTTTTCAAGTTTAAATGTTGCTTATTTTCATGTTCTGTGTACTTCGATTGATAAAAATTTTTCCATTTTTCTATTATATTGTTCTATTCTGTTCTATTGATCTGTCTCTTCATAGCCAATATCACACAATTTGAATTATTGTAGATTTATGATGTATTTTAATATTCATTTGGACTTGTTACTTCTGAATTGCTACCCCTCAAAATTTTACTAGCTATTTCTATTATTTTTTCACAAGAGATTTAAAATCATTCTATCTAGTTTCAAACAAGAAAGTATTTGTATATTACAAAGATGTTTGGTATGCCATAATTTAATGTTTAAGTACTTTGTATGTCAGAACATAGTGTGTCTTGGGCCTCTCTGGTAGCGCCGCAGTTAGGTGCTGCGCTGTGGATCTGTCGACAGCAGCAACGTGAGTTCGACACTTGGCCGGGGAGATTCCCACATGGCGCAGCATACCTCTCCTGCCTCGCCCACTGCTCCCCTCGGCAGTGTATTTCCGTCTATCTGCCTGTTCTGCTCCCCACTCTGTCCCTGGTGAACCCTCTCACTGCCCCATGCCTCTAGCCTGTACCCCAGCTTTACACATTAATAAATAAATCTTTAAAAAAAGATAATAGTGTGTCTTTGTATTTGTTTAAGTCTTCTTTCATACCCTTCAGGAAAGTTTTTTCTTTTCATTTTTTTCATGAACTTTTCAAAATTTGCATTCCATTTTATTCAAAGGTGAATCACAGCAACAATAATAGAGAAATCATCCCAGGATCTATATAGAAATCCTATAAGGGCAAGAACGTCACATGGGGAAAATACTTGTATCTATGATATTGTTAAGCACAGATAAAATCTGTGAATCAACTATTCTTTTAGTATAGAGGGAAAATGATAACTATGGATGACAGGCAAAAGAGATCCAAGATATGCACAATTTTTGCCTCTTAAGAAAATATAACAGACATTTAAATCAAGAAAACATAGATCAAGGAAAATATAGATCACGAAAAATTTTAGGACTGGAGTCCAGAAATGTTAAGGGCATAGTGTATACAAAGGAAAAAACTGGCATAGAGCAACAACACCAAAATCTCCTTATAAAATTGCTAGGTAAAAGCTAAAGATTGTTCTGAGTATCTAAGGAAAAGATGATATCACTTATAAAAGAATAAAATAATGCTGACCTCAGACTTAATCACAATAACATTCAGTGTTGGAAAGGTATAGAATAATATCTTTAAAGTAGTGAAGGAAAGAAAGTATAGGTCAAGAAAATTACACACAGACAATTTTCACTTATATATAAAAACAATAAGAGTAGTAGCAGCAGAGTATCTAACATGGAAAAATAAAAGATAGAAACAGGTGTATATGTATGTATATATGTGTGTTTGTGTTCCACTAAGTCAATATGATTCTTAATAGGAGAATTTCCATTAAAATTAAGAACAAGACAAAGATGTCATCATCAGTCATGCTTAATAAATTGTAAAGGATTCTAGTCACTACAATTAGATTATAACAACTGAAAAGAAAATATGCAAGATTTATATGAAGAAAAAAGTTAAAAGCTAGTGAAAGACTTGAAGACTTGTAAAAAAAGACTTACACAAACGAAAAGGCATACTGTAGGAAGCTCAAGATCAGAAAGATGTCAAATTTATGTAATCTATAAATTTTATATGATCCCAATAAAAACATCAAAAGATTTTTTTCTCATGGAACCCTGCAAGTTGTTACTGAAGATCAAATGGAAAAAAATTAAACGAGGAGAACTAGGAAAATATCTGATAAAAAAGACAAAAGAAAGGAGAAACTAGCTTACCAGCTACTGACTCTTGTTATAAAAACTAGAATAAGCTGGTATTATTACATAAATACGCAGGCAGATCAGTTGAACAAAATAAGAAATGTAGAAATAAACACAAATCGTTATGGCTCTGAATACATGGTAAAGACTGTATTTCAAAATAGTGGAGAAAAGATGTACTATTCAATAAATGGCACTCAAACAATTATGGGTCATTTGGAAAAAATATGAGTACCTTGCATGCTACACCAAAATATATTCCCAATTGATTATAGGTTTGAGCATAAGGCCATAAAAGTACCTTAGAAAACTCTGAAACATTGTTTTTATAATTGTGGTATGGAAAGACTTAAGCATAATACAAAACCCAAAAGTCATTAAAGAGTGCTAAATTAGAATATATTAAAAAATTCTTTTTTTGATAAAACCCACTATAATCAAAGTCAAAATGTAGGTGGCAGACTGGAGATATTTTGCAATTCACAATACAGATAAACTATGATTTGCTCAATATAGAAAAAGTTTCTGCAAATAAGTACATGTTTTAGAATATTGAAAAAAGGCAAAGGTTACAAATGATGATTCATGGAAAAGGAAATACAAATGGCTTTGGGAACTATGAGCAGATATCCAATGTTCCTCACAATTATAGAAAAAAATTTCAAGTAAATTAGATACTGTTTTTACTTATATTGCCAAAGTTCAAAAAAAATTGGTAAGTCTTAATGGTTGTGTATCCAGTGTATATGAACAAGAATTTGCTATATCAAAATCTCAAAGGTTTATACCTTCTGATCTGTCAGTCTTTTAGTAAAAAAAATGTAGCCTCCAGACAGATGTGCACTTGTGTGAAATGTCATATATACAAGTCCATTGACTCTGGTCCTGTATGTAGCCTCAAAAGACTGTAAATAATAAAAATAAGTTAATAAGATACTGATTAAACAAATTATAGCATGTCACAGTTATACCTAAGCAGAAATAGAACAGAATAATGAAATTCTTTACATATTTTTATTGTTGTAATCTGATAGAAGCAGGAATGATCTTCAAAATATAGTAAGTGAAAATCTCAAACTTAGGCTATATAAGAATATGTGTGGTATCCTACCATTTTTTTATGAAAGGTAAAATTAAGTATGTAAGTATGTACTTATATGTGCATGAAATGTGTATAGAAGAATATATAAAAAGTTAATCATGTTGATTGTATCTGGAAATGGGAATCAGTTACCAGAAATATGAGAAATTTTATAAAATTAATTTGTATATCAATTGATTTATACAGTATGACACATATTGTACAATACAGTAAACTATGTGTTTAAAGTGTACAATTCAGAACATTTGCACATTTGCCTATATCCTTGAAACTACTGACACAATCAAGATACAGAACATTTTCCTTATCACCAAATGGTTCCTCATGCTTCTTTGCTATCCACTTCTGGCCTCAGGAAACAACTGATCTGTTTTATTATTTCTTAAATAATGGTTTTATTGAGAGTCACATACCATGCAATTTGCCCATTTAAATTGTGCAATTCAATAGTTTTTAGTATATTTTCAAAGTTGTGCAACCATTAACATAATTTTAGGACATTTTCATGACCCCCGAAAGAAAGCTTGTACCCATTAGCAGTTACTCTTCATTTCCCCAACTTCCCAGTGCTAGAAAACCACTAATGTACTTTTTGTATCTATGGTTCTGATTATTCTGGACATTTATATAAATGATATCATACTCTATATGGCCTTTTATGCATGCTTTTACATAAAATAATGTTTTAGAGGCTCATTCATGTGGTAGCATATATCAGTACTTTGTTCCTCTTTTTTTTGAATAATAGCCCATTGTATGGATATACCAAATTTTGATGTATTCATCAGTTGATACATATGTCACTCATTCATGTGGCTGTCAAGTGTTGACTTGGGCAGGACGCCTCAGTTTCTTTCCACGTGGACCTCTCCATAGAGTTGTTTTAGTATTCTCATCATATGATAGCTGACTTCCTCAAAAGAACTGATGCAAAAGATAGCAAGGCAGAAGCTACAGTGTCTCTGTGGACCTAACTCATAAGTCGTAAATCATTACTTTCACAATATCCAATTGGTCATGCAGGTCAGCACTATTTTGCATGGGAGGGAAATGCATAAGGACATATCAGTAATTAAGGATCCTTGGAAGTCATCTTGGAGCTCAGCTAGGACAGTTAGTGTAGCTAAAATATTTTTAAAAAATTTAGTTAGTTTCATAGTCACAGAAAATTTGAGTGGAATATATAGAGATTTTGCATATATTCCCTGCCCCTACTCCCCCACACAAGATCCTATTTAAGAGTGTTACATTTATTACAATTGACAAATTTTACATCCACACATCATAAGCACCCAAAGTGCATAGATTATGTTATGATTCATTCTTGGTGTATTACATTCATGGGTTTGGACAAGTATATAATGACATGTAGCCATCATTATAGCATATAGAGTATTTTCACTGCCTTAAAACTCCTTTGTGCTCCATCTCTTCACCCCTTCCTCCTTCCTCCTACTTTCCCTCCTCCTACCCCACTCCTGCTTTTCCCCTGGGAACACTGGAAAGTCATTGATCTTTTTATTGTCTCCATAGTTTTGCCTTTTTCAGAATGTCACATAGTTAGAATTATACAGCATTTGCTTTCTTTCATGTAGCATATGCATTAAGATTCTTCCACGTCTTTTCATGTCTTGATAGCTCATTTCTTTACAGCACTGAATAATATTACATTATTTGAACACACCACAGTTTATTTATCCATTCACCTCTTTTAAAAAATTTAAATATATATATATTTTTTACATCATTGTTCATTTTTGTACAATGTTTGATTTTTCCTCTCAGATGTAATCCCCATAAAATTCCCATCACCAAGTCACCCATGAATCATTACCATAGTCTCTTGTGCTCTTTCCTCCCCTGTTTTGAACCCTCTATTTTGAAGTCCATTCACTTCTTAAAGGACATCTTGGCTGCTGCAAGTTTTAGAAGTTTTGAGTAAGCTGCTGTAAACATCCTTTCATTTTAGGTTTTTGTGTGGACATTTTCAATATTTTTTTGTAAATACTAAGTTCAATTCTTATCCTACCATAAGAGTATATTTGATTTTACAAAAATCATGAAATTGTTTCCCAGAGAGACTGGTACCATTTTGCATTCTCCCCAGCAAACTTGAATGAGAGTTCCTGTTGTACCACATTCTTGTGACCATTTGGTATTGTCAGTGCTCCAGATTTTGGCCATTTTAATAGGTGTGTGGTGGTATGTCTTAGATATTTAATTTTCATTTCCTTGGTGACATACGGTGGGGAGCATCTGCTTTCATATGCTTATTTGTCATCAATTTATCATCTTTGGTGAAGTGTTGGTTATGATCATTAGCCCATTAACTATGTAGTTTGTTTTCTTTTTTTTTTTAAAAAGATTTATTTATTTATACATACAAGTTGGGGTACAGGCAGGAGGCACGGAGTGGCGAGAGGGTTCACCAGAGACAGAGCGGGAAGCAGAACAGGCAGATCAGAAATACACTGCTGAGGGAAGCAGCGGGCGAGGCAGGAGAGGTCTGCCGCACCATGTGGGACTCTCCCCGGCTGGGCGTCGAACTCGCATCGAGTGCCCTGCCGACAGCTCCACAGCGCAGCGCTCAACCATTGCACCACAGGGGAGGCCCAGTTTGTTTTCTTTTGGTTGAGTTTTAACAATTCTACACAGATTTGGAGAAATAGTCCTTTATCAGAGATGTCTTTTGCAGACATTTTCCCCTAGCTTGTGACTTGTCTTCTCATTCTGTCAACAGTATCTTTCTCAGAGTGGATCTTTTTAAATAGTTTTGAATTACAGCTTATCAACTGTTTCATTCATGACTAATGCCTTTGGTGTTGTATCTAAAAAGTCATCACCATATTCGAGATCTCCTAGATTTTCTCATATGTTATCTTATAGGAGTCTTATAGCTTTGTGTTTTAGATTTAGATTTTTGAAATTTTGTGTTAATTTTTTTTGTGGGGATTGTACTATCTGTCTAGATTCAGTTTTTGTTTTTGTACATGATGTCCAGTTGTTTTAACATCAGGTATTGAAAAGACTATACTGCTCCATAATTATTGCCTCTGCTCATTTGTCAAAGATCAGTTGACCATATATGTTCCTTCATTTATGGGCTCCCTATTCTGTTCTATTGCTCTATTTGTTATCTAATCAATACTTCACTATCTTGATTACTGTAGCTTTATAAAAAATCAGGTAAGATCAGTGTCCCAATTTTGTTTTTGTTTTTTTTCAATATGGTGTTGGTGATTATGTGGCTTTTACTTCTCCATATAAATTATATGATCAGTTCATCAATATCCACAAGTTAATTTGCTAGGATTTTGACTGGAATTCCATTGCATCTATAGTTCAATTTGGGAAAAACCGACATTTTGATAATATTGAGTCTTCCTACCCATGAACATGGAATATCTTTCTCTATTCAGCCCTTCATTTAATTCTTTCATTAGAGTGTTGTGGTTTCATCAAATAGATCTATAAATATTTTGTTAAATGTGTAGCCAACTATTTCATTACTGGGTTGCTATTACACTGGTCAACAGTGAGATCGTTATTGACTTAAAAAGGTCCTAATCTGTAGTATCTTGGTGTGTTGAACATGCATATAACCCTGAAAATTTTTTATTAGCTCTTGTTTTGAAGATATTTCATATTAATTCATTTTATATGCTTCACCGTGTAAATTTATCCAGTAGGACTGCAACAACATCCTGAATCAGCCTAGAATGATGTAATATTGCATCGCATTGCATAATACCATTATGCACACATCATCCAGAGTTGATGGTATCATTTTCTGATGCAATACAGTACTACTGCATACTACTGCAATACAGCTGCTGAAGTAAGCTGATGGCAGCAGTGCACTATAAAAATCCCTGTGGAAAGGTTGAGCATTGAAAATATTTCAGACTTTGTGCAAGACAGTTGAAGCTACTGTCCCATAGGACTGTTATTATTTTATCCATTTAGGCACAATACAGAACAGTAATGTGTCAAAAGTGCGTTAATAGCATGGACAATTTCTGCTCTATTTGTGGGGAAGTGACATTTGCTAACCAGAAGAAAAGTATCACTTCTCAAATGAAGAAGGTTTATCGTCTTTACTTCGGATGCAAAGTTGGTGACCAAGACAAGCCTTGTGCCCCGCATATATGCTGTGCTACATGTACAACACAGCTTTCACAGTGATTAAATAGCAAGACCCTCAATGATGCCATTAGCAGTCTCCATGGTGTGGAGAGAGCCAAGCAACTACATAAAAGACTGTTACTTCTGCTTGATTCCTCCTCTTTCCGGTAGAATAACAAAGCAAAAGAAGTCGAAAATAGTCTACTCTAACATTCCTTCTGCATTGAGACCAGTTCCACATGGTGAGGGACTTCCTATTCCAGAACCTCCAGCAGAATATTCTCTTGATTCATCTGATGAGGACAAGGGTGAGCCGACCTGTTCTTCTCCTGTTCCATCAGCATTCAGTGATCCAGATTTTCACTGTGGTTTATCATCAACCCCACACAGACTAACACAGGAAGAACTAAATGACCTGGTTTGTGATTTGGACTTATCCAAGAACAAGGCAGAATTGCTAGGATCAAGACTCCCAATTATGGAATATTCTAGAAGAAGATGTCACAATTACTTTCCATCGAAAGCGCCACCAGCAGTTGGAGGCTTTCTTCAGAAAGGAAAGTACTCTGGTATTCTTTTGCAATACTGAGGGCCTCATGAATGCCTTAGAAATCACTCATGACCCACAAGAATGGAGACTATTTCTAGACTCTTCGAAACTGAGTCTTAGGCTGTGCTTTTGCACAGTGGAAACCATCTTCATCTATTCTATCCCTGAACAGCTGTACAAAAGACAAGTGAAGAATTCTAGTCTATGACTTGATTTTTTACATGTATTAACCATAGGCCTATTACTATTTGCATGCATTTCGTGATGTAAACATCAATTTATTGCAGATTACAAAAAAAAAAGAGTCAAAATTAGAATTTGACTGTCACATTTGTGTTGAGCACATACAAATTGATAGGAAATGACTAATTTTATTTCAGTAACATGATTTTTGTAAAAATTTGTTGACCATTGTTATTAATGGTGTTATTAATGGTATTTTTAATGCCAAATTCCACTTGTTCATTGCTGGTATGTAGGAAAATAATTTACTTTTGAATATTAATCTAATACCTGCAATATTGTTATAATCACTTATTAATTCCAGTGTTTCTTTCATCAACTTTCAGATTATTTACATATATTATTACATTGTTTAATCTAATGCCTGCAATATTGTCATAATCACTTATTAGTTCTAGGTTTTTTTCCATCAACTTTCAGATTGTTTACATATATTATTACATTGTCTGAAAAAATTTTTTCTTTCTTCCTTACATGTACACCTTTTCTTTCTTTTCTTGGCTTATTTAATTAGCTAGGATTTCCAGTATAATGTTGAAAAGGAGTGGTGAAAGGAGACATACTTGACTTATTGTTCCTAATCTTAGTGAAAAGCTTCAAGTTTCTCACCATTAAGTATAATGCTTGCTATAGGTTTTTATTCAGTCAAGCAAGTTCCCCTCTATTCCTAGTTTTCTGAGTTTCTGTCGTGAGTGGGCGTCAGACTTTGTAAAATGATTTTTCTACATCTATTGATAGGATCTTGTGATTTTTTTCCTTTTTAGACTGTTGATGTGATGGATTACATTAATTGTATTTTGAGTATTGAGTAGTCTTTCATACATGGGGTAAATGCTACTTGGTTATAGTATATAATTCTTTTTACACATTGTTCAATTTAATTTGGTCACTTTTCATTTATGTTCATAAGAAATATTGTTCTGTAGTTTTCTTATGATATCTCTGTTTGGTGTTGCTCAGGGTAATGGTTACTTCATAGAATGACTTAGGAAGTACTCCTTCTCTTCTGCCCTCTGAAAGATACTGTGAAGAATTGGTATGACTTCATCCTTAAATATTTTATAGAATTCACCATTTGACCTATCTGGGGCCAGTGCTTTCACTTTTAGAAAGTTATTAGTTATTAATTCAATTTATTTGCTAAATTTAGGTCTATTTCTTCTTCTATGAGTTTTAGTAGATGGGATCTTTCAAGGTTGGTTCATTTCATCTAGCTTATCAGATTTCTGGTTATAGTGTTGTAATATTATTCTATTATTATTCCTTTAATTTCCATGGAATATGTAGTGATGTACCCTCTTGTAGTTCTGATACTTGTTTTTTGTGTCCTCTCTGTTTGTTTCTTAGTTAACCTTTCTAGAGACTGATTACCTTTATCGGTCTTTTCAAATAATCAACCTTTTGTTTTGTTGATTTTCTTTATAAATTTCCTATTTTTAGTTTCATTGATTTCTGCTTTAATTCTTTTTTCTTCTGTTTTATCTCTTTTGAAAGTTTTCTACACTGGAAACTTAGATTATTGACTTTAAATCTTATTTTCTATTATGTGTATTAAATGATATGTATTTCCCTCTATATTTTGCTTTTGTTGTATCCCACAAATTTTAATAGTTTATAGTTTCGTTTTAATTTGTTCAAGATATTTTAAATTTTCTCTTGAGAAGTTCTTCAACTCATGTGTTTTTTAATCTCTGTGTATTTTGAGATTTTCCAATTATCTTCCTGTTATTGAATTCTACTTTAATTACACTGTGTTCTGAAAACTGACACATAGATACCTATTATTTTAAATTTGTTGAAGTGTGTTATTTGGTCCAGAAAGTGTTTTATCTTCATGAATGTGGTATTTCTTTGTATCTTGCTTGGGATTTAAAAGTATAGGCTTCTGCATTTTGATCCAATTTTTTAATATGTTCAATCATTACTTCTTTTTCTCATCTCTTGCTTTGGGACTCCTATTACGTGTGTGTTACATACTTGATATTATCTCACATGTTATTGAGGTCCCATTCATTTTATTTTTCAACCCCTCTGTTTTTCTGCTCCAAGTGGTCACAACTTGACTGTCTCTTGGCCCTGTGGGAGCTGAGACTATTTTTCAATTAGAGAGCCCTTGTCGTTGTCCCTTGTCTGTTTTGTGGTATTCATTTACACATATGCAGTTTTAGATTTAGTGTATTTCTCAATGAGAATCCTATGCAGATTTCTGTAGCTCTTGCATTGTATTGTTCTATTGCTCCTGTCTGGAATTCTTCCCTACAATTTCCAGCTGCCTCAATCTTTCCAAGTTCCTATATTTATTTCTCTCTTCAACACAGAGAAGTTGCCAAGCTCTTCATGAGTTCTCCCTCCCTGCCTCAAGGTTAGGAAATTGGCTCCTGCATGCATATCATGCTATTAGAGAAAACAGATCTGTATTGTCTGTTATCTAATACCTGAAAACAGGTATTGCATAGATACAATAAGTGTTTATGTACTATATACTTACATATTATGTATTATAAATTATATTCTGTATAATTCTATAGCTGTTTATTGGGTATGGGAGTAGGGCTGTAAATACCATATGGTTATTACTTCTTCAAGGGTGGAAGCAAAAGTCCTTCCCTTTTTGATTTAAAATAAGTTAAATGAAAGAACTATTAAAAGGAAAGAACAAAACTCCACATAATAAAAATAGTAACAGCTGATACAGAATATTAGCTAGTGTGGATGGAAGCAGGCCACATTAAAAGACCCCTGGTTGATGTTTCAATCTGAACAATCTTTCATGATGCATTTTGGTAAAATGAATAAAAAACTTAAACATTTTCTGTTTTTGAACTAATAATTCTTCTAGAGAATAATCCACAAAAACTAATCTGACATATATAAAAGTATTCATTACAGAATTAATTATAATAGATTAATTAAATAAATCTTTTAACCAATAATTGGGAAAAAATTTAACCTGAATGTCTAGCACTGTAAATATATCTGTTGGAGCATACACATATTTCTATAAATACAAAAATTATTTTAGTTTAAAAATAACATATAAGGGGCAATGTCTTAACAAGGATATTAAATTGAAAGACTAGAATGCAAAAAAGTTTGATTCATTTACTCACAGCAACAATCTATTATAAATATGATATAGAGAATACAAAAAATATTAACAGACACTCTCCCTGGGTACTATAAGCCTAGAAATATTTTCTACATTGTGATTTTCTGAGTTTTCCACACTAAGTGCAAACTTATTTTTTTAATTTTAAAGCATTGTTTTAAAATGTGTTATTAGATTAATCCAAAGTCACATGACAATTGGGTTCTGTATAAATATGACTATAGGGAGCTGGTATGGTAGAGTAGGTAAAGGGACAGGCCATAAAATCTGGGTTTGGATTTTGTTCCGCAATCTGTTAATTGAATGATCTTGAAAAGTTTTATGACTTCTTCGAACCTCTGTTACATTATCTGCAAAATAAGGATAAAGATAATTTCCACCCCTTAGGAAATTGGCTTCCAATTTTGTGGCTCCCAACTTTTTAAATTTTATTACTTTTAATTGAAATGATGTTGGGATATGGGGGGACTTGGTGGAGGATCAGGTGTTGCCACTGGAGTACATCCACCACCATAATCCCACTACATGGTCCATTGTGCTCCTTTCCCTCTTTGTTCTTACCCCTTCCCCATACCCTCTCACCTGGTGTTTCAGTTCTGTAGTCAGCTTTCAAGGTTAGTTTTTAGCTTGTCTTTATCTAACCCTTTGTTTAGTTACTCTGTTTTCCACCCCTTAGGTGGATTCTATAAGAATTAAATGGGATAATCTGCATAAACCTTTATTATGTCAAGATTTTGTGAATGACAGTCAGTGCATCACATATATCACTGTTAACTCCACTACCACTACAAACTACTACTACTGTTGTTATTACAAATACACTTATTAGGATGAAGGGTTTTATGAGCTGTAGGAATATTGTGAGATAAAGAGAAGAAAGCAGAAAAGAGAAAGGACAAGAGCCACTTTATAATTTCATGGTTTTTATAGTCAGCATCATTTGAAAAAATTCAAATGAGAAATTATCTTTAATATAATTAAGAGAAACACATTTTAAAAAGCAAATCTTATTAATTTGCCATTTGCTTACATCACTATGAAATTTTGGGAGTAGAACTTCACGCCAAACATGTGCATAAGCCTCACTCAGCCACCACCGAAGTTCCAGTGCCAGCCTACTATCACATTACCCCGCTATCTCCTCTTCCTTCCCTTTCTCCCCCACCCCTCTGGTAACCATGTATTTTTCAGATTCTAAGAGTTATTTTCGTTGTACTTTGCCAGTTTGGTTTTTTGGTTATTTATAATCCACAAATGAGTGAAACTATCAGATACTTGTCTTTCACTTTTGAACTTACTTCATTTAGAGTAATCACCTCAAGTTCCACAAATGTCATAAAAGGTACAATTTGATCGCTTTTAGTAACTGAGTACTATTCCATTAAGTATACATACTGTAATTTCTTTATCCAGTCACCCATCACTGGACATTTAGGTTGATTCCATGTTTTGACTATTGTGGATAATGCTGCTGTGAATGTAGGGGTGTATAAATCTTTTCCTGTTAGTGTTTTCATATTCTGATAAATACCTAGAAGTGATTTTGCTGAATCATATTGCATTTCCATTTTTAGTTTTTAAAGGACTCTCCATAATATTTTCCATGTTATTTATACCATTTTACATTCCTGCCAACAGTGGCAAGGGTTCCTTTCTATCCACCTCTATACCATTTCCAGCACTTATTCTTTCCAGTCTTTTTGATATTGACCATTCTCACAAGTAAGAAGTCTTATCTCATTGTGGTTTTTATTTTGTATTTCCCTTATAATAAGACCTTTTATAAGATCCTTAAGAGAGATAGAAATTACACGCTGCTCAGTTTACAAGGTGTAGCAGACTTGATTTTTTTTTTGATAGAAATTAACACTTTATGTGAGAAAATGGATTGTAGGACTTTCTTTTAGATACAAAGCTGACAATGTACTTTATTATGGCTCATTTTTTCTACTTGTAAGCTGGTTTAAAATATTGAAAGACTTGGGCGTCCCTGGTGGCGCAGTGGTTAAGTGCTGAGCTCTGGAGCTGTCAGCAGCAGCAACAAGAGTTCAACGCCCAACCGGGGAGATTCCCACATGCTGAGGCAGACCTCTCCTGCCTCACCCGCTGCTCCCCTCAGAAGTGTATTTCCGCCAATCTGCCTGTTCAGCTCCTGGCTCTGTCTCTGGTGAGCCCTCTTGCCGCCCCACGCCTCTGACCTGTATCCCAGCTTGTATGCATCAATAAATAAATCTTTAAAAAAATTGAAAGACTTTTCGATGAAAAGGACATATATAAAATGAATGCCTTAAAACGTGAAAATCCCTTATTTGGTTCCCCTATATTATGGGTCAGGGGGGAAAAAATGACAAAACTAGCAGGCAACTATAAATCGGCAATAACACTGGTCAACAGTGAGATCATTACTGACTTAAAAAATCCCTAATCTGTAGTATCTTGGTGTGCTGAACATGATTATAACCTTGAAAATTTTTTATTATCCCTCATTTTGAAGATATTTCATATAATTCATTTTATATGCTTCACCGTGTAAATTTATCCAGTAGGACTGCAAAAACATCCTAAATCAGCCTAGAATGATGTAATATTGCATCACATTGCATAATACCATCATGCACACATCATCCAGAGTTGATGGCATCATTTTCTGTTGCAATGCAATACTACTGCCAGGTGGCTGCTGAAGTGGGCTAATGTCAGCAGTGCACTATATAAAGCCCTGTTGCAAAGGTTGAGAGTTGAGAATATTTCAGACTTTGTGTGAGACAGTTGAAGCTACTGTTCCATAGGACTGTTATTATTTTATCCATTTAGGTACAATACAGAACAGTAATGCGTCAAAAGTGCGTTAATACCACGGAATATTTCTGTTCTATTTGTGAGGAAGTGACATTTGCCAACCAGAAGAAAAGTATCACTTCTCAAGTGAAGAAGGCTTATCATCTTTACTTCGGATGCAAGGTTGGTGACCAAGACAAGCTTTGGGCCCAGCATATATGCTGTGCTACATGTACAACACAGCTTTCACAGTGGTTAAATGGCAAAAGACCACCGATGCCATTTGCAGTCTCCATGGTGTGGAGAGAGCCAAGCAACCACATAAAAGACTGTTACTTCTGCTTGGTTCCTCCTCTTTCTGGAAGAATAATGAAGCAAAGGAAGTCAAGAATAGCCTACCCAAACATTCCGTGTGCATTGAGATGACTGGTTCAACAATTTGCTGCAGGGTGATGCAAAACAAGCATGCAATGCTTTTTGCCTACTGTCTACAAACTTTCTTAGGAACGTTAGGGCAGAAAACTACAAGGAACTAGTAGAAGACATGCTGATGCAGTCTCAGAAACTTGGCTGCAATATGTCTCTAAAGATCCACTTCCTTCATTACCATTTGGATTTCTTTTTTTTTTTTTGAAAATTTATTTATTTATACATACAGCTGGGGTACAGGCCAGAGGTGTGGGGCGGCGAGAGGCTTCACCAGAGACAGAGTGGGGAGCAGAATAGGCAGATCAGAAATACACTGCTGAGGGGAGCAGCGGGCAAGGCCGGAGAGGTCTGCCGCACCATGTGGGATTCTCCCCGGCTGGGCGTCGAACTCGCATCGCTGCTGCCGACAGCTCCACAGCGCAGCGCTCAACTGCTGCACCACCAGGGAGGCCCACCATTTGGATTTCTTCCTTGAAAACTGTGGTATGGTTAGTGATGAACACGGCGAACATTTTCATCAAGATATCACATCAATGAAACAAAGATAACAGGGAAAATGGTCCACTACAGTGCTGTCTGACTACTGCTGGACTCCCCAGAGATGCTCCTAAACAGCTGTACAAAGAGACAAGTGAAGAAATCTAAGAAGTAGTCTATGACTTGATTTTTTACAGGTATTAACTATAGGCCTATTACTATTGGCATGCATTTCGTGATGTAAACATCCATTTATTGCAGATTCAAAAAAAAAACTAGAGCCATAATTAGAATTTGACTGTCATATTCGTGTTGAGCACATACAAATTGATAAGAAATAACTAAATTTATTTAAGTAACGTGACTTTTATAAAAATTTGTTGACCAGTGATTGGAATGCATTTCATGATGTAAACATCAGTTTATTGCAGATTACAAAAAAAAAACTAGAGCCAAAACTAGAATTTGACTGTCATATTCGTGTTGAGCACATACAAATTGATAGGAAATGACTAATTTTATTTCAGTAATATGACTTGTAAAAATTGGTTGACCAGTGTAATCAGCAGGAGAGTGGGGGAGAGGGATTAAAACAGGGGTGTTTAGTGCACAAGAGACTCTGGTGATGGTTTACTGGTGACTTGGTGGTTGGAATTTTACAGGGACTACACCTGAGAGGAGAAATCAAACATTATACAAAAATGAACAATCATGTAAAAAAAAAAAAATATATATATATATATATATATATATGAAATATATATGTATGAAAATCCAAGGCTTATTCTCCTTTCTCATTGTTATCACCATGGACCAAATCACCACCATTTCTGGTCTCCCTGCTTCTACCATTGCCTTTCATTCCCAAATTTACTCTTCATGCAACACCAAGATTGATTTGTTTAAAAGATAAGTCAAACCAGCAAGAAACAATTTCAAAGAATTGCTCAATTGCCAAGAAAGCTGTACACACAAAAGCAGGAAAATTCAGAACTGTGAGGGTAGTTGTGAAACTGAAAGTTTGGCTTGACTGGAACTTCATGTGGAACTTGGTACCAAGGAAGAGAGAGAGATGCATTGAAGAGGTCATGAGGGAGAATATTCTGCAATTCCTTATATGGCCAAGCAAGATGTATGTTCTTGGTGATAAAATCCATTGAACAAATTTAAGCAAAAATGTGACAACATCCAGTGAATATTTTAGAAAGCTAATTCTTAGACTCAAAGAAAAGCACACTTCGGAGGAAGAAGAGTGAGGGGGAAGAATGAGATTAGAGTTAGCACATATAAGAATTTGTTGTCTAGGATAGTGGGACACAAGTTTTTTTTTTCAGCTTCTCACTTCAGGTGGCACAAAGGAGATCTCAACACACATACTCTAGGAATTTTATTCTCTAGTAATAAAATAATTTAGAGAAACAAAGTTTCTTAATGGGGTCAAATTTTACTCAGTAAGGGAAGTATATGACTATATATGTGTGTATGTATGTATATATATAATATAAATATATATATTATAAATATTTATATATGTTTTATAAACATATTTTATGTATATTTTATATATATTTTATGTATTATATATTTTATATAAAATATATATTATATTTTTATAAATTTATATTTATAAATATGTATATAAATATATAATATATATATAAATATATATAATGACTATATATGTATGTGTGTGTATATATATAAAAAATAATAATGCTTATTATTCCAGCATTCCCTCTAAACTTATTTGATCCTGTGCCTCTTACTAGGAGATCTTTCACAGCCAACCTTCTGGCTGTAGATCCTATGTGGAAAATAACTGGGTTTCAGTAGAAATGGTTATTATCTAGAGGCAACAAGAAAAAGATGGAGACAAAAGTATTCAAGAGGTATAATGGAGAAATTAATTGATATGGAATTTACAGAAGCGGGAGGAATGAATGTTGGTACCTAGGCTTCTGGTTTTGATGATAATGTGTGGGCATCAGAGAGAGGGATTCAATAAGAAAATCAGACTTGGGAGTGGAAGATGATACATTCTGTTTCAGGAGGAAGGTTGATGTTCTCTGAGAAGGTTTATCTGGGCTGTGTATGGTAAATTGACATAGAAATTCTCAAGCTGTGTGAGTGGCTCTGCTTCTCCAAGGGCATCATGAAATGCGAAAGGATAGCTTTGGCTGGAACCATGACTTGGAGGTGGAACTGGTGGCATGGGTGAGTGAGGGACCAGTGGTGCTCACTGCCCTGAAATATAAAGGACAGTTGCGCATAATGGCTTACCCCAGCCAAAATACCAGTCAGGCTACTTTGTATTTTAAATGCCAATATTTTATAGAGACAGTCTTACCTTTATTATTGTGGGCTAGCGCCATTATCCCCACATCATTTTATAGATGAGAAAGAGAGAATCAGAATTTGCCTCGTCCATGAAGATAAGCACAGTATATATGAAATTTGAGCTGCTCAATTTTAATCTATGAGATATTAGATGTGTCCTGCCCCCTTGGTTGCCCCTATTTTCTTTAAGATGGAAAATATACTAAGGTATTCTGAGTTTATTTATTATTGACAGTCTTCTGTCTGGAATTTAATTTTGTTTGTATCTTTATCCCTCCTTCCTTCCTTCCCTCCTTCTTTCTCCTTTCCTTCCTTCCTTCCTTCCTTCCTTCCTTCCTTCCTTCCTTCCTTCCTTCCTTCCTTCCTTCCTTCCTTCCT
>PVIJ01016498.1:0-32481 GCA_004024925.1 Scalopus aquaticus | reverse complement strand
GTGCCGCAATGAACATACGGGTGCATGTATCCTTTCGGATTAGTGTTTTTGTGTCCTTTGGGTAAATTCCCAAAAGTGGGATTGCTGGGTCATATGGAAGCTCCATGTTTAGCAGTTTGAGGAATCGCCATACAGCTTTCCATAGTGGTTGGACCAGTTCACATTCCCACCAGCAGTGTAGAAGAGTTCCTTTTTCTCCGCATCCTTTCCAGCATTTGTTATTGTCTGTCACCATTTAAAGGTCAGGGAAAGGACAAGGAGCTGGCAAAGGAGACTGACAAGGGAATAGTCAGTGAAATGCAAGGAAAACTAAGGGTTTTAGGATGTGGTAAGAAGAGTGCTTCAAGGAGAGAAAGCTGGTTTATCACTCTCAAATTTAACACTCTTCCATAAAGGAATATGAGGGAACTCTCTGGGAATATGAATATATATGTTTATGTATAAAAAAATCAAAATAAAAAATAAAATTAAATGAAACAAAATGCAGCACTTTTAGGTCACACGCTGACTTAAACTATGCCACAGTTCTCTATGACTCATAGAATACAATCTTAACTCTTAATATGTCCCGTGAGGCCCCTTATCATCTGGAACATAGTCCTCCACCCCCACCTTATCTCCACACTTCTGGTGCTATACCCCCAATCATTCATTTTGAAGATGCCACATTTCTTTGACCTCCATGCAATTCCTTCAGGTTAGTGTTGTTTTCCCACTGCTTGTTCCTAACAATTCTTGCTGTATAGGTTTCAGTTCCAGAGTTCTGCCCATTGGAAAGTCTTCCCTGACCGCTTCCAGCTTATGTAATGTACACCCCATCTTGTAGCTTGTCAAATATACCTTTATTGCAACACCCTCCACTTGTATTATAATTTTTTATTAATATTATGATACTAGATGCTACCATTAAACCATGAATTAAGAGTATGACTTTTCTTTTAATATTCCCAGTGCCATATACAGCACTTGATTCCTATGAGAAGCTCCATAAGTATTAAATAATGAGACTTCAAAAACTTCCTAATAGTCTGCATTTCCATATTGACTATACTTCAGCAAAGCTTGCTCTCAGGGGATTAGTCACTTATTAACAGCAAGGACCACTCATCAGCTCTTACCTGCCTGTTCTGGGGGAATTCACTGCCCAGGTTTTGGACAACTGGTGATCATTCTGTTTTATGACTTTTGATTGATCATTTCCTACAGACTCACAATTATAAATCATGCATTTGATTCCTTAAACCAGGAGGAAAGCCCTGCTTATCTCATTTATTGGGAGCCCAGAGCTATATTACTTCAACTGGAATGATTCAGTGCTTGTCAAATTTCTCCCAGCTACAAAAATTATGCCTTGAGAAAGTTACTCTGTGAAGAGTCCACATTTTTATTAATATAATTTTTTAAAGAGAATGTCTTATTATATAACCTAGCCATAACCCATCTATAAAGAAGATATAAGGAGAGGAGGGGCATAGACTACTTACAAGTTTGATAGTTTATTGAGAAGATTTATGGGAAGCACTACGCAATCAGACATTTCTCAGATGCCAGATTATGCAACAGTAGGAATATGATTATCCTGTCTTATTTTCTTCTCTCTTGGCACATTTAAAAAAAAAACACAAGGAATTTAAAAATATATTTACTGCTGAAAGATTAAAAAGATACAATTCAGACTTCAGAGCAGGCATTTGACCTCTTGAAATTTGACCTCGTGGAGATCAACTATTCTAGCCCTTTCTTTTGCATTTTATTAGGAATGATTAAAATCAGACCAGAAGAATGATAACACTGGTTAACAAATTTTTACAAAAGTCATGTTACTGAAATAAAATTAGTCATTGCCTATCCATTTGTATGTGCTCAACATGAATATGACAGTCAAATTCTAATTTTGGCTCTAGGTTTTTTTGTTATCTGCAATAAATTGATGTTTACATCACGAAATGCATGCCAATAGTAATAGGCCTATGGTTAATACCCGTAAAAAATCAAGTCATAGACTACTTCTTAGATTTCTTCACTTGTCTCTTGTACAGCTGTTCAGGAATAGAATAGATGAAAGAGGATTTCCCATTGTGCAAAAGCACAGCCTTAAGATTCAGTTTCGAAGAGTCTAGAAATAGTCTCCATTCTTGTGGGTCATGAGTGATTTCTAAAGTATTTATGAGGCCCTCAATATCGGAACAGAATATCAGAATACTTTCCTTTCTGTAGAAAGGCTCCAACTGCCTGTGGCACTTTTGATAGAAAGTAATTGTCACATCTTCTTCTAGAAGATTCCATTTTTGGGGTCTTAATCCTAGTGATTCTGCTTTATTCTTGGATAAGTCCAAATCACGAACCAGGTCATTTAGTTCTTCCTGTGTTAGTCTGTGTGGGGTTGATGATGCACCACAGTGAAAATCTGGATCACTGCATGCTGATGGAACAGGAGAAGAACAGGCCAGCTCACCCTTGTCCTCATCAGATGAATCAAGAGAATATTCTGCTGGAGGTTCTGGAATAGGAAGTCCCTCACCATGTGGAACTGTTCTCAATGCAAACAGAATGTTTGGGTAGACTATTCTCACCTTCTTTTGCTTCGTTATTCTGCCGCAAAGAGGAGGAACCAAGCAGAAGTAACAGTCTTTTATGTGGTTGCTTGGCTCTCTCCACACCATGGGGACTGCAAATGGCACTGATGGTCTTTTGCCATTTAACCACTGTGAAAGCTGTGTTGTACATGGAGCACAGCATATAGGCGGGGCCCAAGGCTTGTCTTGGTCACCAACCTTACATCTGAAGTAAAGATGATAAACCTTCTTCACTTGAGAAGCGATAATTTTCTTCTGGTTGGCAAATGTCACTTCCCCACAAATAGAGCAGAAATTAGCCACACTGTTAACACATTTTCGAGGCATTACTGTTCTGTATTGTGCCTAAATGGATAAAATAATAACAGTTCTGTGGAACAGTAGCTTAAAGTGTCTCGCACAAAGTCTGAAATATTTTCCATGCTCAACCTTTCCAACAGGGCTTTCTATAGTGCACTGCTGACGTCAGCTTACTTCAGCAGCCGCCTGGCAGTAGTATTGCATTGCATCAGAAAATGATGCAATCAACTCTGGATGATGTGTGCATGATGGTATTATGCAATGCGATGCAATATTACATCATTCTAGGGTTATTGAGGATGTTGCTGCAGTCCTACTGGATAAATTTACACAGTGAAACATATAAAATAAATCACATGAATTATCTTCAAAATGAGAACTAACAAAAATGTTCAGGGTTATATTCATGTTCAGCACACCAAGATACTCTAGATTAAGGCCTTTTTAAGTCAGTAACGATCTCACTGTTGACCAGTGTAATCTGTCCTATATTTAGAGACCTACAAAAGAAAGCTCTGTTAATAACTTATTTTAGTGTATACTAGCCCGCTGGAACCACTTTCTTACATCTTCTTGAAGGCCTTAATGCTTCCACCAAATCTCTTTGCCTTCCCCCAAACCTGTGCAGCGCCGCCTGTAAAACCACACCTTCCTATGGGAATGGTCTTGGTGAACAGAAACCTCAATTCAAATGACTTAAACAGCCAGGAAATTTATCATCTCTCCTAACAGCAAATCAGAGGCCATGTGGATGCTGGAGTTGTTTGATTTGGTGGCTGAAGAATGTCCCTAAGGACACAGATCTCTCTGTCTTTCCTTGACAATCCTCAGAGCTTGTTTCAATCCCAGGTAAGCAGCAACATCTCACACAAGTTGCTGTTGAAAAATCTGGAAGAAGAATGATCACTTCTTCCTATATCTCCTTAGAAAGGAGGAAACCTTTTCAAAAGATTCCCCAGAAGACTTTGACTTGTGTATCTTGGTTAGGTTCACCACTTTTGAATCAAGCATTGGCAGAGAGGATCGCTCTTCACTGCTGACCAAATGCAGGAAGCAAGCACAGAGGCTGTTCCATCTATCTGCCATTCCCTCCTGTTTTCCTGCTCAGTCTCTTGCCCTTTCCCGTCACCCTGTGCCATTTCCTCCAGTGATGGAAACAGAGGGTCTAGAGGACAAAAGAATGTGAAACAGGAAAGCAGGAATGTTCAAGATTGTAATAAAAATCAGCTTCACATTCCACAGGGGAGGAAGAGAGACCAAAGTGGAAGAGAAACAGCACAAGGGACAATGGTGATGGTTCATGGATGAATCGGTGGTGGGAAACCTATGGGGGAAACACAATAATGCAAAGGACATAAATTAAATTAAAAAAAAAAGAGAGAGAGAAGAAGAAAAAAAAATACAGCTTCAAAGTGGAGAATGAAATTCATTGGAAATTATCTTTCCCCACATTGAGTAAGTTAAAGAGTTAGACATGTGTTCTGGGTTACCATTGCACCCCAAAATGTTGTCATTTGACTGTGGTGAAGTCAGACAGGCCTGAGTATCTTTAGGTCATTTAATTGTACTGAGCCTTGGTTTCTTCATTTGAAAAAATAAGAGGAGTAACAATTGTCTTGTGAGTTGTGAGCTCTAGCATAGCACTGGCACTTTATGTATGTGGAAGGAAACAAAATAAAATAGAAACTAAATGTGGACAAAGGGAACGCAGAGGCCAAATCGGTGGGTGTAGAACACTGGGCCAGCACACGGTCTCTCACCACATTCCTTGGAAAGGACCCACCAGCAGTCATAGTAGAGCGTGCAGATTTCCCTGGAGGCTTCATGGAAGGACACGGGAGAGGCGTTGCAGTCTACACTGCACAACAGTTAATGTCAGTTTTCATCCAGCCTCTCTGCTCTCAAGGTTCCTTCTTCCCCACTGAATTTGCACAGTGTGGTGGGTTGTTCTCTGTGCTTCTCCATAGCAAAGCCCTCTTTCTGGGTACCAGATCCTTTCATTTGGTCTTGTCTCTCCATGCTGGTTATTACTCCCTTTCTTGTAAGGAAAATGTGTCATTTCTCCACCTTCTTCCTTCCACTTACACACCGCAACCCATCTTTGGACTCAACTAAAAAGGCCTCCCCCTTACAGAACCCAACATACTTAGAAAATGGGTAGGAAAGAGATGGAAACACAGAGTTCTTTGTCTTTTATGACTTTATTTTTCTTAGTGTGAATGAACTTTAAGAGAATTAGCATAAAGAGGGAAGAGAAGAGAGGATATTGGTGTCCTAATAAAACACCCCAAATTACCCATGCCCTTATGAGTAAATGCCCAGCCAGAGTTGGCCTAACAGGGGGCGGGGGCGGGGGTCGTTGAGGCCCAAAATCTTGCCACAAGTCTAAGGAACCTACTGGCGAGAAACCATAGGAAAGGGGTTCCCAAGCAGGTCCCAGAAAGCTGGGACAAAAGGAGAAACCACATCAAGATAATGGCTGCCCTTGTCAGCCTCCCACATATCCCTCACCCACAAGTGTCTGTCAAGTATCTCCACCTGTCTCCTTCTCTGTCTCTTTCCCCAGAGAGGAAGTCAGTTCACATGGGCAAGTCAGGCCACGGAACAAGGGCTCTTTTTGTCTTTTTTCTTAAAAAATTCCTTGTGTTTTAAACGTGTGTAAGCTGCCTCAGATCATTTTGCATTGAATTAGGGGGTTCATAAATAAATCCTCCCTACTCCGGGGCATACACACAGACCAGGTTTGCTCTCCAATGTTCACTGACCTCCACCTCTATTGACTGTGTTGTCAGGATAGTCTGACAGCTCCTGGGAAGTGTTTAGACAGGATGTGATAATTAAAAGAACAGTTTCTCCTCTTTATTGTTCTAGACATCCATATATCTTTTTAATTTTTTTAAATTTTTATATATCTATATATATTACATCTTTGCTCATTTACTTTTTTTTGTACAATGTTTGCTTTCTTTTCTCAGGTGTAGTCCACCTAGAATTCCCACCACCAATTCACCCGTCCACCATCACCATGGTCCATGCTCTTCCTGCCCTCGTTTTGAGCCCTCTCCCTCCCCCTCCCTGCAGAATGTCTCTGAATTATAGTTGTCTGTTTAATTTTGTTTTGTTGTGTTTTTTTTTATTGTTGTTGCTGTTTTTTCCTTAATCCCTTGTTTGGTACCCCTATATTGCTCCTATAAGTAAAAACATCTGATATTTTTCTTTCTCGTTCTGGTTTATTTCACTGAGCATAATCCCTTCTAGCTCCATCCATGTTCCTGCAGATGGCATGAGTTTATCTTTTTTGATTGCTGAGTAGTATTCCATTGTGTATATGTACCACATCTTCTTGATCCAGTCATCTGTTTTTAGGCATTTGGGTTGTTTCCAAGTTTTAGCTATTGTAAATAATGCTGCAGCATAAATCTTTAAAAGATATTTCCTCTAATTAGAAAAGTAATATATAATTATTAGATAATTTGAAAAAATCAGGAAAATTTCAAGAAAACATTAATTCTATTGTTTAGTGTGATTTCATTAATATTTGGGTATATTTTCTTACAGTTTTTTTTTCTGTTCTTTGTCACTCTTTCTCTCTTTAGTCTTCTTAAAGATCTAAAGAAATGTACAAGAACAAAAAACTCTCTTACTTTTGCTGATAGAAGATGAAGTGGGAGAATGGATTTAATATATGAGAGTTAAAGAAAAGCATCCACATAGGACGTTTCTTTCTAATAAGGAGAAGACACATAAGATTAAAGAAAAAAAAAGCAATATAATGGCACAACTTCTGTAACTAAAATTCCCAAACTTGAGTCACCCAAGAAGAAACATTATCATGCAAGGAACACAAGAAATATATATATATATATGTATTTATATTTATATTTATTTATATTTATATGTGTGCATATATGTATATACATATGTATTTATATTTTATATATATTTATATATAATATATACTTATAAATATATATATTACATTTTAAGGACACGTAAGGCAAATATGACAATGTATCTTGAAATTCTGGTTTATTTTTAAATAAGGTGTAAGCACACTTTTAAGAACATGATAAAAGATTTCACAGAATTTTCATCCATCATTTAATTTCTAGTAGAAAAAATAAGCTATGCATTTTATTCTAAATCAGTGTTAAAGGTATCATTTGTCTTCTTAAGTTTAATTAACTAGTTGTCTGAGACTTTTATTCTAGTATTAAATTTGGATGTGATTAGGGGTAACATGGAACCTCATGGGTCATGTTTGCCAAGATCAACAATTGTGCTCAGGCCCATTAATTTCACAATTAAAAAATATTAAGCCAACCATAGTCTATTGCGCACTTACAACATGCCAGATATGAGACTAACTGCTTTTTAAAAATATACACAATCTCATTGAATTCATATAAGATGCTTTGAAATGACTTTTATTATTCCTCTTTGTATACAGGAGAATTAGAGTTTTGAGAGATTGTTGTGTATTTACTCAAGGTAGCTTGTTTATCCTGTGATTGACAGTTGTGTCTGAATTCAGAGTTAGTGTTCTTAAATAATAAATACCTTTTCTGTATTGTCATAACAATTCAGAAACTCTCAGGCAATGTGATTTGGTATATGTGGGACTTGTGCCAACACTGTAATATTAATTGAAAGGTAAGAAAATCTTATTACTAAGCCTCTTAGCATGAAGTCTTATTTGAATCAGGGCATACATGTCATCTGAGGAATACATGCTATCTGGAGGAGATATGTGGGGGCTGGGTATCCAAGCTCTACTGGTCATTGATATTTTACCTTGGTTTGACATTAATTAGCTCACTATCCCTGTCAGGGGATTCTGAAAGTATAAAGTTTTTCTTTCTAAAGAAGTTCTGTTTCCCATGGTGTGGTATGAAGGAGTGTCTCTGGACAACTATGAAGAAATATGGACACAGGAGGAGGGGAAATTCAGTGCCAAACTCAGAGGAATAAGATTTAAAAATAGGCCTCCATATATGGCTGTCTTTAAATAGATAGCCGTTCCCTCATCTGGCCAAGGCACTAAATGTCTTAACTGATCCAGGGGACCACACACTTAAAATAGAAGATTCAGGAAAAATTTTAAAATTTTGCTCAGCTTATACTTTTATCATGAAGCATTTGGAGAACAAAACAAGAAAATTTGGAAACAGTGAGATATTAAATCTTATAGAATTATAACCTAACCTCTGGGCACAAATTTGATGAAAAGCAAAACCAAAAAATAAACACAAAGCTAGATTCCCATCTCATACCAGACCCCAAATAAGTAGCAGTTGAATTAAATTTTGAGATTTTTAAAGAAAAAAAATAAAATCACCAAAGACTATATAGGCAGATATTTACTAGGATTATAGGTTCAAATCTCAAAATATGGCACATAAGACAAAGCTAAAATAAATATAATATGTAAAACAAAACTATGTATTAAAACTATGTATATATTAAAATGAAAAGATAATAAAGATAATATTTTGAGGACTAGGTTTGGATTTTTATAATAAAGGAGTAATGTCTTTAATACATAAAGAGCTCTTTAAAATCACAAAATACATAATTCAAAAAATGGGCAAAGTGATATTAGTTATCTATTCTGCCTAACAAATTATCTCATAACGTAGTGACTTAAAACAACAAACATTTGCTATCTCACAGTTTCTGTGGGATAGGAATTGGCGGATGGTTTAGCTGGATGGTTTTGGCTCAGGGTCTTTTATGAGTTGCTGTCAAGAGGTCAGACAGTGCTCTTGCCCTATGAGGCACCCCAAGGGCTGGCTGGCTGGTCTACTTCCAAGATGGCTCATACACATTGCTTTGGGCGGCACTTCAGTGCTTCAGTAGCTGTTAGAAAGAGGCCTCCATTCCTAGCGATTTGGACCTCTCCAAGTAGTGCTGCTTGAGTGTTCTCACTAAGTGGCAGTTGTCTTCTCCCAGCCTAAATGAAGAATCCAAGAGAGTAAGAGCCAGAAAGAAGTCACCATTATTTCTAGAAAATTCTATTGGTCACAAAAACAGACCCATATACAAGTGAAAGGGGGGGTCCATTAGGCCACGAGTACCAGGAAGCAGGGATCCCTGGAGCTTATGTTGGGGGCTGGATACCACAATTAGGAACTAGTATTCCATATAAGGAGAATGATAATAGTCAGCCCAATGGGAATATGGGGTGTTTGGTGGGGTAGCCCACAGCACTTGCACTGTTATAGTCTGGGTCTCTCCTGAGGCCCATAGTTGATAGGCTTCTCTTCTGGGTCAGCCGAGGGTCAGTGGGGGAAATCAAGATCAGATTGTGCTGTCGTTTAGATTTAGCATGAACCCCTTTTTCTTAAGAAACAGCAGAATAACAGTATCCAGAAGGTGTCTTTAGGTTAATGGTTTTAGGCCATAGGCCAAGACCAAGAGGTTTCTGGTTTAAAAGTGAGTCCAAGCAGGCGTGGTGACTTTAGTACTGCCACCAAGGAGTGAAATGATACAGAGTTCAAGAAAGCTAGTTGAGCATAACCCTAGAAGCCAAATGTTTTGCAGCTGGTTCCAGAAAAGAATTGTGCTGAAAAAAGTAAGCACTGAACTCAACCAACAAATTTGGCCTTAAGAACATTCATCAAGTTAAAGGTGATTAAGAAAATCACTGCTTTGAACCAGTAATGGCTGCTTGAACCTAACTGAAATGATGCCATTCTAATTGCTAGATTTGGTTATGAAAATCTTACTATGGGTGACATTCCATATTTCTCTTCCGCTTTGAACAAAGGGGGGAAAATGACCAAGATCTTGTTTTAAATAAAAAAAGAATATATAGTAGTAATGAATTTTCAAAAACCAACGACCAAAATAAACCAAAATTCTGTGTATATAGAAAAAAGATCTATTTTATTCTGACATTCAAATTTCCTCACTAGTAGACTCTTACATCTTTTGTATTTTATTACAAATTAAATTTATTGATTTTTTTGATTGAGGTAATATTAGACCCCCTCACCCCCATTCAGGTATCACCACTGTAGTGTACTCACCACCAAACCGCAATCATGTTCCATGGTGCTTCGTTTCATTTGTTCTTGCCCCTCAACCACCCTCTACCCACTTTGGATGCTTCAGTTCTATTCAGTTTTCAGGGATTACTTTTTAAGTTTGTGCTTATCTAACCCTTAGATTGATTTCTCTATGTTCCACCTGCTATTGAGACTATCCAGTACTGATCTTTCACCTTGTGATTGATTTATTTAGCACTATCCCTTCCAGCTCCATCAGTGTTGCCATAAATGATATGAGTTTGTCTTTCTTGATTGTGAGTAATATTCCATTGTGTATCTATATCACATCTTCTTGATTCACTCTTCTGTTCTTGGGGTGCTTAGCTTGTTTCCATAACTTAGCTGTATAAATAGCACTGCAATAAACCTGAGAGTGCAAATTTACTTTTGAATCAATATTTTTGGATTCTTGGAGTAGATGCTTAGAAGTGGACTCCCTTAGTTGTCTTTTGAGGCATCGCCATACTGCTGTCCATAAGGGTTGGACCAGGAGGATAGGAGGGTTCCCTTTTCTCCACATCTTTGCTGATAATAGTCATCTCTGGTCTTTTTGATATGAGCCATTTCACAGGTGTGCTGAGCTATCTCATTGTGGTCTTGGTTTACATTTCCCTGATAAATGATGATGAACTTTTTTTTCATGTGCCTATTTGCTGTCTGTATACTTTGGAGAAATGTCTGTTTAGTTCTGCCCAGTTTTTGTTTTTGTTGTAAGATTTATTTATTTATATATACAAGCTGGGGTACAGACCAGAGGCATGGGGCGGCGAGAGGGTTCACCAGAGACAGAGTGGGGAGCAGAAAAGGCAGATGGATGGAAATACAATACCGAGGGGAGCAGCGGGAGAGGCAGGAGAGGTCTGCCGCGCCATGTGGGAATCTCCCCAGCATCAAACTCGCATCTCAGCTGCTGACAGCTCCACAGCGCAGCACCTAACCGCTGCGCCACCGGGGAAGCCTAGTTCTGCCCCTTTTTTAATATATATAATTTATTTATTTATGTATATTTTGCATCATTGTTCATTTTTGTACAATGTTTATTTTCTCCACTCAGGTGTAGTCTCCATAGAATTCCCACCACCAATTCACCTGTGCACCATCGCCATAGTCCCTTGTGCTCTTCCCTCCCCTGTTTTGACCCCCTTTTCCCTCCCTCCCCTGCAGAATGTCTCTGATTTATAGTTGCCTGTTAATTTTTTAATTTATTGTTATTATTTTTTTTCCCTGATCCCGCATTTGGTTCCCCTATATTCTTCCTATGAGTGAAGCCATCTGATATTTTTCTTTTTCTTTCTGGCTTATTTCACTGAGCGTAATCCCTTCTAGCTCCATCCATGTTGCTGAGAATAGCATGAGTTTATCTTTTTTGATTGCTGAATAGTACTCCATTGTGTATATGTACCATATCTTCTTGATCCAGTCATCTATTTTTGGGCATTTGTGTTGTTTCCATATCTTACCTATTATAAATAGTGTTGCAATAAACATAGGGGTGCAAGTATCTTTTTGAATTAATGTTTTTGTGTCCTTTGGGTAGATTCCTGGAGTGGAATTGCTGAGTCATATGGTAGTTCCATTTTTAGTAGTTTGAGGAAACTCCACAAAGCTTTCCATAGTGGTTGGACCAATTTGCATTCCCATCAGCACTTTTTCTCCACATACTTGCCAACAGGGTTCAACAATCTAGAGGAGATGGACAAATTCCTAGAACGATGTAATCATTCACAGCTAGTTAAAGAAGAAATAGAACACCTAAGCAGACCAATTACAAGTAGTGAAACTGAAACAGTAATCAAAACACTCCCCAAAAACAAGAGCCCAGGACCAGACGGCTTCACAAATGAACTCTACCAAATGATCAGAAATGAACTAGTGCCTATCCTACACAAACTCTTTCAAAAAATTGAAAAAGAAGGAATACTACCCAATATGTTTTATAAAGCCAACATTACACTAATACCAAAACAAGCAAAGAGAACACAGAAAAAGAAGATTACTGGCCAACCTCCCTAAGGTACACTGATGCAAAAATCCTCAATAAAATTCTCGCCAACAAAAACCAACAATGCATCAAAAGGGTAATACACCATGACCAAGTGGGCCAAGGATGGTTCAACATCCACAAATCATTTAATGTAATACAACACATCAACAAAAAGAAAAATAAAACCATATAATCATATGTTTCATATGATTATATAATCATATCATGTAATCATATAATCATATAATCATATAATCATATCAATAGATGCTGAGAAAACATTTGATAAAGTTCAACATCCGTTCATGATGCAGACTCTCAAAATTCTCGAGACAGAAGGAACATGCCTTAACATAATAAAAGCCATATATGACAAGCCCACAGCCAATATTATTCTCAATGGTGAAAAGCTGAAAACCATTCCCTTAAAGTCAGGAACAAGGCAAGAATGTCCACTCTCTTATTCATATCTTGCATTTCTGATGATGCTTATCCCACTGCCACTGCACCTATCACATCCTCTTTCTTTTCTGCTGCCATGTAATTCTTAGACTATCTTTTAAGGTTTGGCTCAAATATCTTCTCTTCCATAAAAATTTTCCAGACCTTTCCAGCTCATTCCATTCTCTAAACTCCAATAGCACCTCTGGTATAATTTCTCAGCAGGCAATTAAACATTATTAAGCTGATATTTATTTTTGAACAACACTTCTTTGAATAGATTGTCAAGTTTTTGAAAACTGGGTCTATGCTTTACCCTTCTTGGTCCTCGCCTCATTCTACTCCTTGGTGACTATCTCCTTTATCCCAGAAGGTGGTGTAGCACCTTGTAATTCAGTAAACAATAAGTACTTGGTGGGTTGATTAATTGATCAAAGTGACATTGCAGTGATCAGACAAAAGTCTGATATTTCTGTAGCAATACTTTACCATGGGTGAAGAAGCACTATGTGTAAGCCAGCATAAACCTGGTGAAGGGATGGTGATTCATCTGTGCTTTGAGTTAGATGTGACATCAGCCCAAGAAACTGTGAATGAATGGAGATAATTTATGTACCATCACTTGGGAGACTCGGAGTGATCCATTTTATTGACATCTCTCAAAGACAGGCAATTTTTCACTACTTCAAGTTTTAAAGACCTGTTCTTATGATCAAATGCAACTCTTTGAACATTTAATGAGTGTCAGGTAAAATCATCTAGAACCAATATCGTATATAATAGATGTTCATAAATCTTCCTTCTTTCCCATAGCTTTGTGTGAACATATATTCTTGTTTCCAAAGGATGGTCCCTTCTTCCTCCCTTGTTCCTTCAGAGTTTTCATGGGATGAGTTTTCGATTGCTTTTAATTGTTTCTTTTATCTACAGAGTGTTTTATGGAATAATAAGCAATTGCAGGGGCATAATCTAATTTGAGAATTACCTGACTCCTGCCAGATTGTTATTATTATTGAATCTCTGAGAGCTTAATTTACTTGCTGTCGGTGATGAACTTGAACTTGGATTTTTCTGATAATTAAAGGAAAAGGAATGAAAAGATGGAGAGAATATTTTGTTTCGAATGGTATTACCTTGAGCACACCACTGTGTCAGAGACTACTGTTTATCCCTCCAACAGAGGTATATTGCCATGAGATGACGAGCTTACGTCACATAAGCCCTCACTTGCACAGCCCTTCTCTTGGCCCTGGGCACGGCCCTTACAATGTGTTTCACTGAGTCAGATATTTTTTGTGAAAATTGCTAGGAGAATGACTGAATTTTTTTTATTCTTCCCAAATATTTGTGTTCTCCTCAAAATTCACATGTTGAAATCATAACCTCCAAGGAGATGGCTTTAGGAAGTTGGAACTTCGGAGCTGATTAGGTCATGCGGGCAGGGACCTTCCTGAATGGGATTGTTCTGTAAAACAGGCTCAACAGAGACCCTTTGCCTCTTCTACCATGTGAGGTTACAGCAAAGGAAGAAGTGGACTGTCACTACATACTGAATACGGCGGTACCTTCATCTAGGGCTTCCCATCAGCTTCCAGAAATTTTGAGTAAAAACAAACAAACAAACTTGTTTATAAGCTTCTCAGGGGAAGCTTATATGGTATTTATGTTAGAGCAACCCAAATGGACCAAGACATTGTATAACTTCAGGCCCCACAAAGTCTGGCTCTGTTACTTCTCTCAAATAACACAATCTCATTTTTTAGCTGGACACATTATCACCTAATCAAAATACTACATTTCCCACCATTCGTTGCAGAGCAAGATTCGTGTCGATTATATGTGTGTCATGTTAGACTTGTAACACAGCGTTAGAGACTTTCAAGAATATACCTTAGAATGGAGGGAAATGATAGGGAGCTAAGGGAATTCGGGAAGGTCACCATTCTTAGTATAGGAGTCTGCATGTGCACTGACAGCCTTGGCTGTAGAAGCAGCATAGGCTATTTGACTAATCTACTTTATTTAAAACCAAAAACTCTTGCTGTAAACCGAGATTCCTGCCCTGAAGATGCCAGAAGGAGTACCTGGATATTGATGCCATCAGAAACTAACCAAGCTCAGCAGGCCAGCATGTACCAAGGTCAAGATAACCTGGAGGCTGATAACAAACTCTGTGAGTTGAACTTGAAGAATTTCGGGAACGAAAACTGTGATGGGCTGTTCTGATGAACTGATTCACTCACGACTAACTGTTTTTGTTTAACTCATTATAGAACAGCAAGCTAGAGATGCTATGTGAGAACAGTCTCTTGAAGGTGTCTTACCTGCCAACTTTTTAGAGACTCAATATGGCATCTGCTCACTGTCATATCTGCCCTGGGTTTCCACTGGCCATATTTTATTTTGAAAAATAAATTTACCTTATTTAAACGCAATTTTAGTGACAGGCAGAAGGTCCCAGCATTTCTAGTAACAGAAGAAGACATACAATTCTTCCTCCTTTTCTCCATCCAGTTTCTTGGAGTATAGATATAATGGCTGGCCCTCAAGTAGCCATTTTAGGCCATAATAATGAAGGACTTACACCAGAAATGATGATAGCCTGGGTCCCTAATAACAAGAGCACTATCACCAGTGGGTTTCCACTGGTCATATTTTATCTTGAAAAATAAACTTACCTTGTTAAAGCACGATTTTTAATGCCTCAGTTGTAGCTAATCTAATCTTAATTGATAAAACCATGATACTAGGTGATAGAATTAGAGTCACTGTCAACAGATTGTGTATAGAGGCAAGGATAAACCCCAAATAAAGTATTTTATTATTTTTTATTTTTTTAAATATTAATTTATGCATACAAGCTGGGGTGTAGGCCAGAGGTGTTGGGGAGGTTGGTGAGAGGATTCACCAGAGACAGAGTGGGAAGCAGAACAGGCAGACTGACTGAAATACACCGCTGAGCGGAGCAGTGGGTGAGGCAGGAGAGGTCTGCTACACCATGTGGGATGCTCCCTGGCTGGGGATCAAACTTGTGCTGTTGCTGCAAACAGCCTCACAGTGCTGTGACTCAACCCACTGCACCACCAGGGAGGCCCCACAAATAAAGTATTTTAAATAAGTAAATGATAACATCAATGAGCAAAGTGATCAGGAAGCAAGGTTCAGCATATTATAGGCAGATATAATTGGCTCCTAACTGAATAGGGGTGGGGGGAGAATTCAGAAGCAAGGACATAGGCAACAGCTCAGTGACAAGAGAGTATGGCAGATGCATGGGGCTGGGGAGGACCCAAGTTAGGGAGTCAAAGCGACACCGACTTTGGATAGACCCGGGTGCTGGGCTATATGTTCATAGACCTTCTGAGCAGTATACAGATGCACGTCTGCACTTTTGGGATACTGTAAAACCATGAAAAGTTTGAGAGTGGAACAAGACATAATCAGAAAGACCTTGAAACTCTATTGCTGAGTTGTGTGCCATGGTAGGAAGATCCACAGTTTTCTTAGCCATTTATTTATGGAAGGACATATTCTATGTTTCTACTTCTTTTCTATGACAAATAAAGCTGCTGTGACCAAACACATTCAGGTTTTGGGGTGAATATACATTTTCATTTCACTGGGGTGAATGTCCAGAAGTGCAACTTCTCAGTTGTATAATAGTTGCAAGTTTTTTAATTTTAATTTTATTTTTTTAAACACCTGTGTTTAATTTTTCACAAAATAGGATTTCTCCCCTCAGTTGTGTTCACCATATTTTTTCCACCACCAAACTGCCCACAGTTTTCTACCATACTCCATCCTGCTCTTCTCCCCCTGCCCCCTGTTTTCTACTATCTTCCTTTCACTCCCTCTCCCCTCTTGAGTGTCTCAGATCTACACCCAAGAGTCAGTCTTACAGTTTGTCTTTGTCTGATTCTTTGTTTGGTTTCTCTAGATTCCACATGTAAATGAAACCATCTGGTATTTATCTTTCTCCTTCTGGCCCACTTCATTTAGAATGATCCCTCCAGTTCCATCTGTGTTGTAGCAAATGGTATGAGTTTATCTTTTTTGATCACTGAGTAGTATTCCATTGTACTTTATATGTACCACTTCTTTGTCCACTCATCTGTTCTGGAACATTTAGGTTGCTTCTATATCTAGACTATTGTAAATAGTTCTGCTATAAACATAGGAGTACAGGTTTCTTTTTGAATTAGTGTTTTTGTGTTCTTTGGATGATTATCTAGCTAGGAAGGGAATTGTTGGGTTATATCATAGATCCATTTTAGTTTTTTGAGGAATCTCTTTTCTAGGGGCTGGGCCAGCTTTTGCCAGCACTTGTTCCAGTTATTTTTAATATGGGCCACTCTCACAGGTGTGAGTTGGTATCTCACTGTGGCTTTTGATTTGTATTTCCTTGATGATAAGTGATGATGAGCATTTTTTTTCATGTCTGTTGGCTTTTGTAGAAATGCCTATTAGCTCTTCTGTCCATTTTTTGATTGGGTTGTTTGTTTTCTTTTTGTTGAGTTGTATGAGTTCTTCATAGATCTTTGATAAGAGGTACTTGTCAGATGTATGGTGTGCAAATATTTTCTTCCATTCATTAAAGTGTCTCTTGGTTTTGGTCACTATCTCTTTCACTTTACAGAAGATTTTTAGTTTTATGTAGTCCCAGATGTTTATTTTCGCCATTGTTTTCCTTGCTGCTGGATATGAATCTGCAAAAATATTTCTGAGGCTTATGTCATGGAGTGTTTTGCCTATGTTACCTTCTATGTATTTTATAGTTTCAGGTCTCATGTATTCTATCCATTTTGAGTTGATTTCCATGCATGGGGTGAGATAATGGTCTAATTTCATTCTTTTGCATGTGGAGGTCCAATTTTCCCACCACTACTTATTGAAGAGTGTTTCCTGTTCTAGTGTATATATGTTGCTTGTTTGTCATATTATTTGTTCATAAATGTGTGGTTTTATTCCTGGGCTCTTAATTCTGTTCCATCTGTGTGTTTCAGTCTGTGTGTTTGTTTTTATTCCAGTACCATGTTGTTTTAGTTATTATGGCTTTATAATATAGTTGAAAGTAGTATAGTTTATAATATAGTTGGAAGTTCAGAAGTGTGATACTTCCATTTTTCCCCCTTTGTAGTCAGGGAAGCTCTGGTTAGTCAGGTTTTTTTTGTGGTTCAGGATAAATTTCAGTAATCTTTGTTCTGTTTCTTTGAGGAATGCCATTGAGCTCACTAAGGTCTGTGCTGATATCTGCAGATGCATACTGTGATGTTTCTGCTCCCACATCCCTTCCTGGATCTCACTGAGGCTGCTCCAATGTCTTTAGAGGCCTATTGTGGCAGGACTATTACTTGATCCCATCCTGGGGCTCACTGAGGTTGTATTGACCTCTTTGGAGGCCTAGTATGATAGATAAGCTCTCAGGCCCCTTCCTGGGGCTCGCTGGGGTTGTGCTGATGTCTGGGGCTTGCTGTGGTGTATCTGCCTTCAGGATCCTTTCCAGGGCTCATGGAGACTGCACCGATTATGTGGAAGTTTGTTTCTGGATCCTGTCCCAGAGCTTGCCTGAGTCTGTTACAGAGTCTGCTGGGTCAGTGGAGGTCACCTTACCTACCTGTTTGGCCTGTTTTGTCTGTATTCTCCTTTTGTGTCAGAAAGACGGTACAGGTAGAGCAAGAACAGCTCCTACCACTCAACCTACTATTTGGAGCACCTCAACTGCGTAGGATAATCAGATAGTGCTTGTGTGGGATAGAAAAATTTTTTAAAACTGAAAAGGGTGCTTACCCCCAGAGAAATTTTAACCTCAAAGCATGATCATCCTGGGTTCTAAAATGAAGATTCCAGTTTCCCAAACCAAAGTTCCATGCTTTCTAATCTTCACTGTAAAAACAATCCCAAACCCTGACAGATAACTGAAGCAGTTAGAACATGTTAGTCACGGACCCATGAAATACCTAATCAGACACTATTGGTGAATACCTATCACCTTCTTGGGAAATGACTGAATATGAAGTATGTTGTTATTGCAGTTGTTTTACTACTATTGCTTAAAACTCTTTGGCAGATCTGGCAAGGAGGAGGAATGGCACATTATGACAAAATGTATTAGCTTTTTCAGAGACTAGTCACTGCTCCCCAGGGTTCTTTTGAGAGCTCCATCATGTTCTCCCATAAAATACCACAAGTACATCCAGCAACCCCATTTTGGGATATCATTTCTGATGTGCCTCAGTGCCCAGCTGGCTTGTGAGGTCCCATGACACCCAGGGATACTTTTTGTTTCATTGCCCTCAGCAAACTCTAAAACACTAGAGTTAATTTTGCATTTGATATTTTCCTCACTCCACAAACTAGACACCTGAGATGTCAATGACTGACTCTGGAGTGAGGATTTTTAAAGTAGGTTTTGAAATTTGCAATGGCAAATTTAAGTTTAGTATTAATGAAAATGCAGTATTCTAGTAATTAGACCTTTTAGGGTTTTTAAATTTTGAAATACCTTACACACAGTACAACAGAAAGGTGTCCTCTGTCTGAAACAGAGATATGAAAATGTACATACCCAGGGAATGTGCAGAGACATCGAGGAGGGTGTTTGACTACCCTGGGAGCATAAGAAAGATAAGATTTTATACATTAAAGTAATATCCTAGAGTAAAATAACAGTTATTACTAAACAATTACCAGGTACCAGGCACTGATATAAAAAATACCTCCAGTGAAATAGGTATTATTATTATCATCTCCATTATTAAGATTCTGAGGTTGAAAGCTAGCAAGTTAACCTGCCCAATGTCAATTTAGCTAGTGTATGTTAAAGCTCAAATGACGCTTAAACCAATAGTGGTTCAAATGTAAAATAAATCTTATTTCTAAATCTTCCACCTAATACATTGAAACTTTTCCAAAGCAGAAACACATGTTTCCAATTGCTCTTCAAATCAGACTGGTTTTCTCTTCCTAAAAACTATCTACTTAGAATTAGACCATTAACACCTGTTGGGGAGTACAACCTCAGTTCAATTGCATGAAATCCAAAATGATACAGGCACCCAGTAGCTTTGTTCTTTTCTTTTTTTCTAGATGAATGAGATACAAGCACCTTGTGTTAAAGGAGGACATTTTTCTCCCTGCCTCAAAAACCTGTTTGTCATTCACAAGATTCTTAGATACTCTACTTGTACTGGCCAAGATTCTTCTATCGCTATACGAATTTTGGCAGAATAATATGTCAACAGAACAGGATATACTCTGACTTAGAAGGTTAAGCAGAGTGAATCAAAATCAGTGTAAAAGTGCCCACAATAATTAATATAAAATCTTTGAAGTAGATTGGAGTCACCTCTGGGTATGAATGAATACTAATCCCCTTTGTGGTAGATAATAATAATAAAGAACAATTAAAAAAATAAATATGTTGTATTGAATTATTTTCCCCTAGAAGACAAAACATTGGGTGCTTCATTTGCTCCTGAAAATGTATGTTTTACTCTCGATCGATTGTGTGCCTTCCTGAAGGTGCTTTGATAAAACAGTTGGGCACAGAGTGACACTGATGATTACAGGCACATGCACTAAGTAGAACTACCATTTCCTGGAGCTAAAAAAAAAAATGCCATCTAGAGGCATACAGCAGGGGAGGGGGAGAGAGAGGGGTCAAAACAGGGGAGGGGAGAGCATAAGGGACTATGTGATGGTTCACAGGTGATATGGTGGTACAGGAACTACACCTGAGGGAGGAAACAAATAGTGTACAAAAATGAACAACGATGTAAGAAAATAAATTTTTGCCAGCTAAAACTCAAAGTCTAATAGTGAATTTGTTGCCAGCTAAAAACTCAAAGTCTAATAGTGAATCTGTTGCCCAGAAGAGGACAAATGCCAGAAAATCTCCATTCAAAAGGGTAGGTTATAAATATCAGGGACTCATATGTATTTTTTATTGAGTCCCAAGGAACCAACATATAAAAGAAAAAAAACTGAAGGCAGATAATTTCATAAAGATTTCAAATGCTGTGCCATGGAGACAAATGTGATGTTGGGGCCTTGTAAATTTCATGTAGCCCAAGAATCCTTTGAGAAAATGACTTTATCTCTCTTGACCTTAGCTTCCCTGTCTTAAAAGTCACATTCTCTGATATCTGTGGGTTGATATATATCAACAAAATATCTACAAAATCACTTGTACAAAGGTAAACACTCTGAGGGAAAATGGGGCTTACTTATATGGTTAGTTCTAGTAAATAATTCTAAAATTAATCCATAGAAAGATAGAAAGAGGAAAAGGCACTTGGCAATAACAGGTCTTTATAATGTTCTTTTCTTCATAATTTACTCTAAAGGAAGGTAGAAATTATGACACAGAACTTTTATCGCAGGTGGAAGGAGAAAAAGGGATGCCAATCATTTTGTTCTAATTTGCGTGTGTTAAAAACTCTTTCCTTGTGGTTTCTATAGCTACTCCCCCCCATTAGTTTTCATCTGCAGCCTGTTTAAGGGGAGGTTGAGGACTTTGGAATCACAGCCTTCTCACCTGCTCTACAGCATCACATGCTGTGTCACATGTCACATGTGACATTGATCACATGTGACACCCCCAGATGTCACCGAGAGGGTCAAAGAAAATCCAACAGATCCTCCCAACTAAACAATTCCCCATTTCCCTTTTAGCTTTGAAATTCTATTTTCCTGCATATTGTAAATTTTTAAGACATTTTTTATTTATGTTTTTTACATTATTGGGTATTCCTTACAAAATTCACCACCAAATTCACCTGTGAACCATCACCACAATCCCTTGTGTTCTTTTCTGAAAGATGGCTCAAGAATGTACTTGAAGCTAAATACAAAATAAGGCCTTGAAGTAAAATATAATTATCTGTAAAAGTAAAACTGGGGCTTTTTAATATTACTTTTAATATTCTCAACAAATGTTTCATCACCAGTTTGAGGCACAGAATATCATGTTTATTTTAATATTGAAACCATAAGTGATAAAATACTCCCAGATTGACAAAACCAGTTTTTCTTAGGGTCTCCCTCCTCAAGGGGTTTCCAAGGTGTGATGACTACTATCTCTGGGGAAAGCTATCCTCTGGGGCTCACCAGGCTTCTCACACCCTCTCTGGAATTGCTCCTCAATACTGCTCTCTGTCCTGTAATTATTCATCCCAAATGTCAATAGAACGCCCTCCTTCATGATCCAAGGCAGAATAGGTCCAAACAAAGATATTAAAAGCCCCTTACTGAATGTTGGGGATGATCCATCTTTGGCTCTTCAGGGCATGCCCAGCTCCTGGAAAAGCTTCCACAGAGCTCTTTTCCCCACCAGAAGTAAATCTCTGGAATCAAAATCCTCAGTGAATTTGCAACTTGCTTCCAGTCCAAGGCATGATCATCCACCTTATCATGATAATAATTCCTTGTTGAGAAACTCTACCTCTGTTTCCCCCTGAACCTCACAAGAATAGATGATCTGCCATGACCCACACATATCTAAGCGCATATTGAGAGGGCTTCCGATCGCGGATTGAAGATAGTGGGTTTCTAGAGTCCAGTAGAGAGACATAAAGAAGACACACCCAAGGAAGTTACATCTACAACAACAAAGGTGGGGAAGGCATGTTCAGTGGAAGAACTTTGAAGAAAATTCTGAGGGATGTGAAGTAAATGGAGGACCTGAAATGAATCCAGGAAACCCTAATTTGTATCATTCATACAGAGTCACATAGATAACATTAGAAATTATTTTCTCCCACAAAATTTTGGAGAAGTGTTGAAATAGAAATGCTGGACATAGAGGAGGAAATCCAAGCTAGAATGAAATTTGAAGCCAAACATGGAACCACATAGTTATGAAAGAAGGAAACCTTTTTTTCCCCCACCCCACTCATGACCTTAAATATTCAATGCTGGTAGTTAGGTATCTCCCCCAGGCTGGGGACTGCAGTTTCTTCTGTTGATATTGTATAGATCTTGGGAAAAGCTCACATTTTCTAGGCCCAGGGGCCTCTCCCCACATTGAAGGTGATTTATCACCTGTTAACTTAAAGCAAACTCCAGCAATTCATAGGTTCTTCCCCCATAGAGCTACAAACCAACTCTTCATTTCCTCACTCTGAGATATTAATAGCCAAGCAAAGACCAACAAGACATTTGAAGATGCCCTCCAGTGGGGGGTGAGGAGAGGTTTTGGGGGCTAAAGGAAAGAATGAAAATGTAGGGGGAAGAAGAAAACTTCTTTTAAAAAGCTTCTTAATAAAAGAAGCTACAATTAGCACGTAACCAACGGTATAGAAAGGTCTGAGCCGGTGCTGGGCGAACCAGCTTGCAGTTGCACTAACAGACACACAAAATAACTCAGCTTGACATTTAGTCAAGGAACAAGTGTTTATTGTCCATCTTTTTTGTGTTAAGCTCATTCTGGCACTGATGCCAGTTGGTTTTATTTTTAATGGAGCACGGCCAAATTTATTCATGGTAACAATCAATTTCATCTGTCCATTGCCCTTTTTACTGAGTTTTTACTGAGTACAGCCTACACAATGGGGAATAATAATTATGAGAACAGATAATCTCCTTCTCTCACAGACATTGGAAACAGTTGCTAGAGATGAAATGCTGGAAAACGATGGACATAAATACCATTTTACATACTCTGTGATGCTTTACAATTGTAAAGCATTTATTTATTTCATATTATCCCATAACCTTATAAAGTAGAACATTCCTCCAGCTGCCCTTTCACTCCAAGTCATTGTTGAACCATCTTGGGACTATAAAGGGGTAATGCAAAAGAGATTCATGTGCCTGCTATATAGGAGATAAGAACTACAAAAATGGTTCCGAGACATCAAAATGGAAAAGTGTGACAAAGTTTGTTTTATGTTGTCATCACTACTCTTTTTTGTGCTTGTTTTCCTTTCTCTAGCTCTCTACACCCCAATTAAAGCAAAACATTAGTCCCAAAGGCCCTATGTCCCTAAGGCACTGCTCCACCAGCTTCCAACCTCTGCAAAACATGAGTTAATTGCAAAACATTAGCCCAATTAACTAACTAATTGGGCTATTAATTAATTAATTAATTTAAAACACCAATGCAATTGATTACTGCAGACCATTAGCCCCAGGATGCCCCAAGCCCTCAAAGTTATTTCTTCACCAGCTTTCAACCTCTGCCCTCACTTACCCAAAACACACTAAGTTCCATGAGTCTTTCTTTTGCTTCCTTAATATAATGTGACAATATATGTACTGTATTCCAGAAAATTATTTTCAGAATCACTTACGGGTATTCAGATGGGAAATTCTGAAGTCAAATTGTATAAATACAATTTATAATTTTCAAGGTATTCAGAAAGGTTCGGGATTTCTGTTGTTTAAGATTGTACCACCTGGGTAAGTGGTTTCCTGCCTGGTTGTTCCATGTAACTTGCCACTGGATTTGATAAATGGAATAAGGTTCAGACTCTCCTGACTTGTAGAATTATGTTTTGATGGCTGGAGGATGACAAGGGTCTTTCATAGCGGCTTAACCACTGACCTGTGGAATAAACTTTAACTTTGTTTTTTAACTCTAACTTCCTTTAAATAGAGTTAGACAACTTTTATCTTCTTCCACAGAAAATTCTATTTCCTAGCGTGGCAACACAACAAATATCCTAAACTGAATAAATAATTTTTAGAGCTGCACGTGAGCTAGTTGGGTGAGCACCCACATAGCCTAAACCTGGTTTCCACGCAAAGCCATGCTGGGCATCGCGCAGGGTGGGTGGCGGCATAGTGGTGATGACCAGAGCGGTGTGCAGATGGGTGTGTATGGCTGTGTGTGCGCATCTGTCAGAGATGGAAAGAAGAGTGAGATAGTGAAAGATTTACTCATAAAATTCAGGTCGAAAGCTTAAAGGTACTAAGTTTCTATTCTGTTAGACATCATTACCACCATTAATGAATTAATGTAAACGGTCTTTCTGTTCACACTCCTTTGTCAAAATTAGAGCTGCCCAGCCACACTGATCAAATACCTCTGAACAGAAGGGGTCTTGGGTGGGGGGGACCCGCACCAGTTGCATGTGTTCTGAGTGCTTCTCAGTTTGTATTTTATCCTGTTTGAGTTGCAGTTTGTCAGTGAATACATGTTAGTGAAAGGGATAAGATGCAATGTTTATGTAGAGATTTTATACTGTAATAATCTGAAAAAATCAATTAAAAAGAATAAAATGATTAAATACATTTAAAATCAAAATCCAAAGCACGATGAGGAAGACGGTGCACATCTGGCTAAATCATGGTCCATGGCAGCTGCTGTTGCCTGGAGAGAACCTGTTCTGTAAGTTCCCTGATAACTCTCAGGGCTGGGGGAAAATCTTCGAGGAATTAAATTCTTTTCTTGGGCAATTCATCACCAGCTTACTTAAGTACAAACTGTTCAGAGTCCAACAAGATGGAATTAGAGTGAAAACACTGGGCTTGCTTCCTCCCTAAACGCACAAGTAAATTGAAGCTAAACAAAGCTAATAAAGCCAAAAGAAAATTGTACACATTAGGAGCAATGGCCCAGTGGAAAGGGTAAGAAATGTGTTCGCTTAACTGTGTCTACAACATTACTGGGGCAACACAATCCACCAGAGGGTGAGGTTGCCGCTGTATGAGCCCACTACGGTTGTTTGCGCACACACACATCCACATCAAGGACTTCAGAGAACTAGCACTGCATTGGATAAAGGGTACACGGAGTTGGCATCTGGGAGAGCAGGTGAACTATTGGAGAAATACAGGAGTAAGGGTATAAAGTGATGATTACTGACTTGAACTTGAAGCCCCCAATTTAGAACCCAAATGAAGAGGAGAAATTGTGGGTTCCTGTGAGCGGGCTACTAGCTGGCCGCTCATGGGCAACTGTGACCTATTTGCTATCTGCAAACTGCAGCAGAGCATTCCTTGACTACCTACAGAGTACAGCCCGTATCACGAGGCAGGCGCGGGAACGTCTAGGTCACTGTCGACCTGATTACATGACTCTCTCCATGATGGTCTTGGATAACTCTGCCTGTGATGACATCATACTCTGCTGACGCAAATGTCTCTTGATATGTGGTCAAGATGTCCCCTTCCCTGTCCCTTGCAAAACTTTGTCCCCCATTCCATCCCATCCTCTGGACCTTACTCCTTATACCATTGTCAGATGATCAGCATTTACTGGCCTGTGTGCTTTCAGCACATGGCGTAAGAACTTCTCAAGTCGTAGAGTCTTGCCTTGCAAGCCTGCTCCACTACTGCTGTGTCCCTCATGGCGTTCCCACGGCAAAGCAGCAACACAGTTCCTATTGCAACAACGAATTCATTTAGATCACCAATGTCAAGAAGAGGTTGTTACTTACAGGCTGAGGCTGACATTCAGAACATCCGCGGCCCTCCACCCAGGGCTAAAACTAAGACAACAAATGCACACTCTCATTAAAGCGCCCCTTAATTTAGGAGCAGACACCCCAGGGTCAGTCTTTGTACTGGGAACAAGATCAACTAGCTTGTGACTCCATCTTACTACAGTCAGGGATATAAAACAATAAAAAATTTTAAAATAAATAAAAAATAAAACAACTTTCATCTTCTAAAAAATAAAATATAATAAAAATCAAACTATTACAATAAAAAGTAGAATTTATGAGTCCAAGTTTATGAAAAAAATTTTAAATTGTTTTCAGAAAGCTAATATAACATTTTAAACACTGTAACAAATTAATGAGATCTTCCTAATATTTTTCACTTAATTACACTTCAATGATATTTTCTAACACAGGCAGATAGTTTTCATAAGAAATTTGCTAGGATCATTTGTTGTCTATTTATATCATAATTACTTACATATCTTAACTAAATCTATGTAACCTACTAGCCTTCGATTTATTTCAAGGATCTATCAATACTGTCATAGAATATTACATGTCACAAAAATATTACAAAGTATGAAACAATACAAATACAAATTAGATATAAATCTAATTTCATAGATGCGAAATTAAAACTTGTAATACCAAATTTTATTCTGCCTTAATATATCATTTGCCAAAAAAAATGCATGTCAATGAATGACAAGCAGTTCATTTAGAGCTAATGAAGTCTGGGAGGATCATATGTGGCATGTGAGTGGGTGGCGAAGCAGGATATAATATTGGGAGGCCCTTTTCTAGTCGCCCCTGAGGCCAGTGGTTCCTGCACTGCAAAACATGTCACTCCCATGTTATACACAGGTGCAGGAGATTGCAGTGAACTTGAATCTATTCCTGGAATATGGGAACATAATCTGTGTGTGCGCTGGCACTTCTGCAATTGGTAAAGCAAGCATTTAAAGCTGGATAGGTCTGGTACACATTTTTCTTCTGTTGTATGATTTTGAGCAAATTGTTTTAAAAGCGCCACCCTGACCTGGCGACTTTCTCATGATTGTTGTCTGTGAGGTAGTTAGCTGTTCTGTGTTGAATAAATAGATGAACTAGAAACTTATATGAATGTTGCTTCCCTTGCCAATGTGAGAAAGGAAAGCCTTGCTGTGGGGATGAGGAAGGGTATAAGCATTTGCAGGTATGGGTGGCAGCTAAAATGGGGTGCACCTGTATTGACACCAGCTCTTCTGCCTGAAGCCACTGCACGTAATCCGTCATAGCAAGGGAATCAAAGCCATAGAACCTATGAACTCAGCTTATGGTAAAACCAAAACAAGGGACTATCTTGACATGTAATATTCATCACATACTTCCTGTTTGCCAAGCACCTGTTCCTCATAAGGAACTTTAGGGTACAGGTGAGGGAATTGAGTTACAGGGGTCAAATCACTTAATCCATGGCACATAGGTGGTAGAGGCAGAGTTGAGATAGAACCCCAGCAGTGCAGCTTTAGAGCTGGACTTTTGACCACTCCCCCAGTATGAGACACAGTCTGGAACCTGGAAAGATAAAAAAGTCCCTGTCTGTGGTCTCAAATAATGCAAGAACATCCCCATCTCCGCACCCTTGCTGCTGAGTTCAGCTTCTAGTTGTACGTATCAGAAAGACTTACTCTTACATCATTCTTTCTTCACGGTCCAGTGACTGTAGAGTGGGCTATACTGCACTTTCATTCCCTTCTCGGTAAGGGAAAAAAGCGTGGTTCCTATGACTGGTATCAGTCTGGGTCCTCCCGGCCTGCCATCTGTCTGCCTCAAACACACCATTGAGGAGCACCTTCCTCAAAACACCTGTACTGCCATAGTAAACCAGTTTTTAGCAATTGTCTTATTTCACAGAGTGCCTAGCACATAGTAGGTGCTAAATTCATGCTCAAAAACTAGAAAAAAAATTCAGACAGTGATAAAGAGGGCTTCTGCATGCCCGGGAGTCATGCCAAGTACAAGAACTGATGTGCCATTGGCACGAACAGAGAACCACTTTAAAGTGCAAAGGCAAATTTAAACATTAAAGCATGAGGAATATTTTTATTACTGCACCTTGCCAAATGGAACTGAAGCATATTTTGATATAAAAATTGACAGGAAGCAAAAGTGGAATGAATAAAAATAGAAAAGAAATTACCAAGCTTTGAAAGGAAGTACACAAGATGAAAATGGAATTAAATCTACCTTGCCTGGAGGAGACTATATCAAAATGAATGAAATGAAAGTAAATTAACATGTAACACATCTGCAATCCATCTTTAGGGAATAGCAATATATACTTTTATTATCTCAATGCAGAATTTTGGTTGCTTTTTTTTCCCATTGGATCCTGAAATGAAAGGTTTAGTTTTATACAGAATTAAATATTATGCTTTGCCCAACTGTTTGGAGCACACAGGAGTCTGTGATATGTTTTCTCTAAATCTCCTTGGATACAACTACTGTCTTGGATGAGTGTGTGTTGATTGGAGTATGTATGTACGTGTGTGTTGTTTGGGAGTGTTGGAGATGGAATCTTCCAGAGTTGAACTCCTTAGGAGAATCTCATATTGCAAAGCAGACCTACTCCTGTCACTGAAATTCATAGCAGCACAAGTCACTTAACTTCTGGGTCTTAGTTTCACTAATTATAAAATGGAGATGTTAATGCTGACTTTTCCTATCTAACTTACGAGAATCAAATGAGATAATGGACTTGAAAGCAGTTTTGAAGCTGTTAATGCAAGAAATTATTGCTGTAATTTTTCTCTAAGTAATAAAATTATTGTATGTGATTCTAAAATTGCAAAGACTTATTTTGAAGAGTAGAAGAAAGCAGAACATTGTAATTTCTTATATTGGCACAGTGTCTTATAATGTTAAAAATCCACAATCTACATTACCGGCAAGCTGTGATGTTGGGCTGTGAATTTCAAGGTGCCAGGCTGTGGACTGGATTTGGGAGGGTTTTGTAGAATTGTCAAGAACAAGGCATAAAACCCTTTTCATGAAGTTGGCGCCGAAAGTAAAGAAGAAAGCCCCTGCCCCTCCCAAGAGCTTTGAAGGCCAAGAAAGCAGTACTGAAAGTCATCCACAACCGCAAGAAAAAGAAGATCCACACTTCGTCAACGTTTCACGGGCTCAAGATACTGAGACTCTGAAGGAAACCCAAATATCCTTGGAAGAGTTCTCCCAGGAGAAACAAGCTTGACCTGTGCCACCATCACGTTCGCCCTGAACACTGAGTCAGCCATGAGAAAGACAGAAGCCAATAACACATTTGTGTCCATATCGTCCATATCCATATCGTCGAGCAAGCACCAGATCGAACAGGCTGCAACAAAACTTGACATGGCCAAGGTCAACCTAGTGGAGCTCAGAAGGCATATGGTCAGACTTAATGGTGAGAAGACGGCGTATGTTCAGCTGGCTCCTGACTGATACTTTGGATGTTTCCAGCAAAATTTTGATCATCTAAACTGAGTCCAGATGGCTATTTCTAAATATAATTTTTTTTCACCATAAAAAAAAACAAAAAAAACAAGGCATTGCCATGTCCCTTGGATTCCTTCAAGTAGGGAATTAGATTAGAAATGAAGAAAAGGCAGAAACCCAGCTGTAAGAATTGAAGTATGAGAGGAGGGCTGGACCCAGCTAGTCATCAGGATAGGCATTCATTATCAGGGTGTTTGAAGGTTTTCTTCAACTCTGGGGCTGTGGAGAGGTGTGGCCTGGGCCCAGGACGATGGTAGCTGCCCATAATAAGAACTAGGCCTCAAGGCTGGTTGAACAGTGTTGACCACTTCATGGCCTACCTCAGGTCTGGGTTGCATTAAGAGTTCTAAATGCCCACTTTTCCTGCCCATAAATGCAATTTAAAATATATTAATGCTAAGCCTTATAATAAGTGTGTGAAGGTCTGACAAAATTCTGATTTTTTTCCCCATAATGACCTCATCAGTGTTTTAGCAAAGTTGTTTTTGACCACTCTATTTAAAGATTTTAGTTTTCCCTACCCCAAATTTCTTATCTTCTTCTCCAATATATTTCATCACCTTCTAGTACAATATATGATGTGTTTATTTATTTTGTTTGTTGTCTTTGTTACATCATTAAAATCTCATCATTGAGGGCCCTCCCAGGTGGTGCAGCGGTTAAGCACTGCGCTGTGGAGCTGTCAGCAGCAGCAACACGAGTTTGATGCCCAGCCGGGGGGATTCCCATATAGCGCAGCAAACCTCTCCTGCCTTGTCCACTGCTCCCCTCAGCAGTGTATTTCCATTGATCTGCCTGTTCTGCTCCCCACTCTGTCTCTGATGAACCCTCTCGCTGCCCCATGCCTTTGGCCTGTACCCCAGCTTGCATGCATAAATAAATGTTTTAAAAAAAATCTAATCATTCGTATTCACTGCTTTGTCTCCAGAGTCTAGAATAGTGCCTGACAAAGTAGTGGTCCATATGTATTTATCGAATGAATACATCAAATATAAAATTCTCTCCCCACTTTTTCTCTGCTTTGCTGATGCTCAAAGAACAGTTTAGATTACAAGTAACTTTGCACTGCCTCAGGTCACAATGGGTCCTGGGAACTGGTGGCAGGAAGCATCTGAACAGGAGTGGAAGATCTGATGGACTCTGACTTGATAGGTTGAGGGAGACTGCGGAGGCAATAACTGAGTCAAACAAGTACTAATGGCAGAATTTCAGAACTGAGGCCCATTGGGGGGGGGAATATTTACCTGTGTGGGGGTTATCTTGTCCTTTTCAAACTGTATGCAAGAAACTGCTTAACATTCAGACTGCATCATGACAGTAAATCTGGCTTCATGTTGACATTGGCACCTCAGCCAAATTTTGAGATTTGAGGCAGTTTCCTACCTTTGGCAGAACAACCTGAGACACCAACAGGCCTGTCTGCCAGGCGGCCAGTGAGCAGCTAGTTAGAGTATCTCTGGGTTCCATGCTTCCTTTTTTGGACAATCAGGAAAAATGAGAACTAGTGAGATGAAGTTACTCTGCTCTGATCTTTAAAAAAGAGAACAAGTCAAGCTCACAGATACATAGAAGAGATTTGTGACTGCCGGAGGAGGGGGACGGGATTGTATGAAATGGATGAAGAGGTTTAAAAAGTGCAAACATCCATTTACAAGATAAGTCATGGAGAAAACATACAACATGGTGAATTTAATTAATAAAACTAAACTGTATTGCATATTTTAAAATGCTTAGAGAGTAGATATAAAAGTGATCCTCACTCCTACATCTTCAATTTGTCTGAGGCCTTTATTTCTCCCTCATATATGAAGGAGGGTCTTGCAGAATACAGTATTTGTGGCTGGCATTTTTTATCGTTAAGTATTCTGGTAACTTCGTTCCATTCTCTTCTTGCCTGTAGTGTTTCTTTAGAAAAGTCCAATGTTAATTGGATTGAGGTTCCTTTATAAGTTATCTGCTTCGTCCCCTAGTAATCTTCAATATTTTTTCTTTGTCTTGAAATCTTAGACGTTTCACTACTAGGGTCTTGGTATGTTTCATTTTGTTTAGGTACCCTGGTGTTCTTTAAGCTTCATACGCTTGTATATTCACTTCCTTCTCCAAGTTCAGGAAGTTTTCCTCTATTGTTTCTTTAAATAAGTTTTCTGTTCCCTTTTCCTCCCCCACTGGAATAGCCATTATCCTTATATTGTCTTTCCTATGAAATTGGATACTTCTTGAAGTGTTTCTTCATTTCCCCCCCTTCATACCTCTCTTTTTTTTCCACCTGGATTCTCTTTGAGAATGACTCATATCAAAAAGACCAGAACAACAAGTGCTAAAGTGGATGTGGAGACAAAGGGAACCCTCTTATACTGTTAGTGGGAATGTAGACTGGTCCAGTCCCTATGGAAAACAGGATGGAGGCTTCTCAAAAGATTAAAAATGGATCTGACATTTGACCCAGCAATTCCATCCTTAGGTATCTACCCAAAGCGTACAAAAATATTAATTCAATGGGAAATATGCACTCCCATGTTCATTGCAGCACTACTTACAATAACCAGTCTGTGGATACTAGCTAAGTGTCCAAATTCAGATGTGAGGATAGGGGAGATGTGGTGTATATACACGGTGGAATACTACACAGCTATTTTGAGCTGGAGAGGATTATGTTAATCAAAATAAGTCAGAGGTAAAAAGACAAATACCAGAAAGTGTCACTTTCATGTGGAATATAGAGAAGCCAAACAAAGAATCAGATAAAGTCAAACTAAGAACAAACCCTAAATCTCTGACTGTAGAACTGAAACTAGCTGAGGGTGAGGAAAAAGATAGAGGTTAGAATAAAGTGGGGAGAGATCACAATAGACAATGGTGGTGGACCGTGGGTGTTTATGTGGTAGGTGTGTTGTGGTAACAACACCTGAGCAGGAAGATCCTATACTTCTAAAACAAACAGCAATGTAAACGAATGTTTCAGTAAAAAGCAAAAAAGCAAAATAAGTAAATTAAAAATAAGATATAAAAATCCTTGAGGTGTGGGAATGACGTCATCAACATGGCGGTGAAGGGACGCTAGTATCGACTCTCCCAAAAGAAAAGCCGCCGATAAAGTGACATCAGCCAAACCCAGAGAAGATTCAAAAACGCTACATAAATCTAACACCCTCACGGGTGAGTAGAACTTGGAAAGAAGCCAAAAAGACGGACTAAGGAGAAGAAAGAACCACCAGATCCCC
>PVIJ01016497.1:0-32486 GCA_004024925.1 Scalopus aquaticus | reverse complement strand
TCTAATTCCATCCATGTCACTGCAAATTGCATGTGTTTATCTTCTTTCCATGCTGAATAGTATTCCATTGTGTATATGTACCACATCTTCTGGATCCAATCATCTATTTTTGGACATCTGGGTTGCTTCCATACCTTTGCTATTGTGAACAGTGCCGCAATGAACATACGGGTGCATGTATCCTTTCGGATTAGTGTTTAATTCTTACGTTATAATCTTATGGCAGAGTGAGGGAACTGTGAAAAATTGAAGTGACTTTCTGGAAGCTGGTGGATCTCAAACTGGAGTGGACACCGGATCCCCCTGGAGGATTTGTTAAAGCACACACTGCCGGGCCCCATCCCTGGAGTTTCTGAAACAGAGTTCTGTGTTCTAACACGCTCCCAGGCCTGGGACACAGGCGCACTGTGCTGCTGGTTTGGGGAACTACTGCTCCTAGTCACTTTGCCAAGGGGCAAGATAGGGGTCCCATTGAGCCTGTGCTCTTTGCTTTAGTACATGCACCCCAAGAACCTGCCTGCTCATTGCTCAGGACAGACTCCAGGCTTCCAAGTAGAAGATTCAGGTGAGTGACTATTTCTATTTTAGGTGAGATCCAGGCATGCTTGGGGAATCCAGGCAGAGGGAAGTGTTGGGAGCAGGAGCTGAGAGAGGGCATTGCCTATACAGAACTCAAAACAATAACATCATCTAAAAGCGAGTGCAGTGATCATTATCAGAATCAGCAATTCTGAACAATGTCTGTGATAAATACCCTCTCCCTGCTCTTTATATGCCACTGTGTGGCACTTAAAGATAAATATACCTGAACCCCTTCATTGTGGGGTGCTAGTAAGCTCAAAGTCAGGGCCCTCATTGTCTCCCTATTTTCCACACATGGGTAATTGCTCAGTCCAGATCTAATTGGTAACTCCTTCCTCTTCCGTCTCGATTTTAATGCTTAAATATCTCCACATGAAATGCTCTAGGAATAAACAAGATACTCTAGAGCTGTATATTTGGCAGGCAAGTTTCATAGCAATCCCTTCTATCTGGTAGACAGCCGTCTCGCCGCTGGACACGCATGAACACACTGACCCCCACACGGTCCCCATGTTATGAGGGTGCACAGAGGTCACGTGACTTCCCAAGGTCAGACAGGATTCCCTGCAGGCAGTCTAGCTCCAGAGTCTATGGACTTAACCAATATGCTCCCAGGCAGATAGTTGGTGTTTAATAAGTGCATGGTGGAAATAAGTGCACATGGAAGTGGGTAGGCATATTAAAAGCTAGCAGTCCTTGGAACCTCAGTCCACAAGCAGGAGTGGAACTTGTGTGGGTCACTCTACTTGATGGTCACGCTGGGTCCACTCAGGATGGTATAAGGTCCCTTGGAGAGACATCACAGCCTTCTTGCAGGCTGCTACAATGATCTATGTAATGAAATGTGTTTTCCCTTAAGGGGGTGGTTATTGGTATTTATAGAGCGTCTTATAGCTGAAGAGCTCCAGAAGCAACAATTACCTCTTTAATCCTCTTAACATCTCTCTAAGAAGATGGTAGTGAACGGGTATAGCTGGCTTCTGCTCCCTTTCTTTGCTTCTCTGAGCTCCAGCCCCATGTCTACAGAGAGCACTCAGCAGCAAGACAGGGAAAGGAGAGGAGGCTTTTGGAGTGGATAGGTCATTTCCATAGTCAAAACTGGTAGAAGCATTGGGCCACTTTGGGAGCAGGCCTTGATGTCAGCTCATGTGCATTTCCACTCCCTTCATATACCTGACAGTGAATGGAGAAAGAGCCTTCTTTCTGCTAAGGAAACCCCACTAGCTGCTTGCACTATTCTCCTTATGCCCAGGAAGGAAAGTTTAAATAATAGAAAAATATTCTTTTTCTGTAAGCAATGGATTCTTCTCTCTCGGCAGCTATTGTGTTCAAAATAAGCTGTTCAGAGGAAAAGCAGAGAAAATGAAAAGGGATGAAATCTGGGGTACTTTTCTCATGTTTGTGGGTTTTTCCAGATGCGTATCTACATTACACACACATTTACAACTGTGCCTGCCTCTGTAGCAGCCTACTGGGCTTGCATGATAAACAGCCCCTGGTCCTAACTGCCTTTTGTTGTGTGGATGTAATTGAATTCAGTGGCAGCACCTGAGGGTACACTGCCTGGTGATAAGGCTAATTTTGGTCAGCTGAACTAAGCAGGGGGCTGCTGTGATGGTGTGGAGGGGGCCTTGTTTAGACCAGTGATTTCTGTTACTAAGGGCAGAATCAAGCCTAGATAATTAAGGTCTGCTATTGCTGGGGTTCCGGAAAGTTTCATCCATCAGGGGCTCGTACTGTTAATAATCATTTCCCTGGCCAGATCACAGTGCTGGCTAAGTGTGCAAAAGAAGTAGTACAGTTAGAGGGGTAATCACCCTGAGCTCCCTGTTGGGTAAATGAGAACTGTCAGGTTTTTTCGCCCTCCCCCCAATGATGGACTTCTGTAGGTCTACGCGCATGCCTGATGGCGGGCACCTGGAGTTGGGTGTGGGCCTGTGTGAGTGGGCACATTTGTGCCAGAGACTGGGTTTATAAGCAGAGCATCGGCAGCAGAAGCAGCAGAGACAGGAGAAGCAGAGGACTTTCCATTTGGGGTGCAGCAGAGGCCACAGGACGCCACCAGGGAGCCCGAGAGAGAGAGGATTTGCCGGGGTCTAGGAGGCCTGCCAGCCTCCCCCCCACCCCCCATTGCCTGACCTGTACCTGGTTGCCTCTCCACAAGAAGCCATTAAAAAGCATAAAAAGCCACCGAGGGCTCCAGAACTCCTCCCTTCCTCCTTTTGACCCATCTGTGCAGCTCTATAGAGAACCTGTGTTCCTGGTGTCCATCTTGCAATTACACTCCCTGTTTCTTTTTTCTCATGAGAATCCTTCATTCTGATGTTGGGCTGGATTCGCTGCCTCCTGACTACTATTAACTATCTCTGTCCTGCCACCACTTTCCTATGTATGGAGTTGGATGAAAGCCCCAAATTCCAGGCTTTGGGAGACACCAGGCTATCTTTGTGGAGGGGCCATCATTCAGCCTTGCACTTAAAAAAAATCATATTTTGAGGAGCTAATTTCATTACTGGGAAACAGTGGTTCCAACTTCAGGCTGGCACACCCAGCCATCATCCTGAGACCTGAAAAGGGCAGGGTGAAGTTGGCCTTCTGGATCCTTCACTCTGTGCTCACCCATGTCTTTCACCCATGAGCTTTGTGACTGGAAAGACGTAGTATCGTAGCTGTGCTGAGCCCTGACGCCCTCTCTACCTCCACACTCTCTTTGCTTTGTCCCAGAACTGTCACCCTTCTCCACCCCATCCTGAGTACTTTCTCTGCACCTAACAGTTTCCAGTTACTATTACCCCTGCAATTAGAGGAAAATGTGTCGAATATGCATTAGAGGAAAGGAAGGCCGACAGAGGAGATCCTGGATAAAACCGGAAGAAGGGAGCAGGAATTAAGGCCTTTGGAAATTGGTCACACGATACTAATTCTACCTTCTTCCCTCTAGGAAGGCAAAGATTGGAGACAGAGTGCTGTCATTATCCTCTGCATAATTATAGGAGCGACTCAAGGATCTTGGAAATGTCAGGAAAATCGGGAGCTCTTCCAAGATGGTGGTGGAAGCTCAGCGCCTTGGGCCACCAGCAGGCACGTTAGTTTGGGGGCAGGATGAGCTCAGGCAAGGACCACTGTACAGTGAAAATAATGACTTCCTGGTTTCAAACCTGGAAAATAGCTTTGGGGAATGCTGGGGATAGTGAAGCCTGGTCTCTGGCTTTCTCTGGATGTTCTTCAGATTTCTAATATGTGTCTGTGGCTTTGCTGGAAGGCCATTCTGCAGCCGCCGCTGCGGTGACAGAGATGCTGTGGCTGCATCCTGGCAGGTTGCCATGGAGGGCAAGTGAGAGAAGGAAGTGGGGAACCCCGTTGTGTACCCAGATGAAATCTGTTGCCTTGCTGCCTCTCTCCTGACCCCAGCCATGTTCTATATCACCAATTTCCATCCAGGGTGAAGAGGTCTGCTTTTTAGATTTGGGAACTGAGCACAGCAGAGTAGAGAGGAACCTTCCAGAAGGAGATGAAGTAACCTTCTGCATGTTTTCACTGGTTCCCATACAGGTATTTCTAAGTAAGAATGCAAATTGGCCTGAAATAGAACATATTAGTAAGTGTAACAGAGAAGCAAAGTGTATTTTTAGCAAGTATGGCTAAAGCGGACTATTGAGTGAGGTGGAGACAGGGAAGGATGAAGCCCTGGGGCTGGGGAATGTGCCTCTAGCTGTCCCCAGAGCTGAAGGACTGATGGGGCGTGAGCTGCTGGTGACTCCTGGACATTGAGGACTCCTTGAGGAGACTTGTTGATTCTAGAGCCCTTTTCCTGCTTCCCTCTGCTCTGGGGGAGTAGAGAGTCTGCATGATTGTGGTGAAGCCTATGGCAGCAAACCCCCCAGACTCACTAGAGAGGTCTGCACCTCCAACATGGCTGCTGCCAGTCCTCTCTTTCCGTGGAGCACAGGGAAGACGTGACTGTGCAGATGGAGGAAGTTACAGCACTAGGGGGTCCACTGTGAGCCCTGAGGGACTCCTAGGAGGGAAGGCTGGAATGGGGATCCTGGCCACCAGATTGTAGGGTCTCAGTCAAAACACGCCAGATTCTCTATAATTCAGTTTCTTTACCTGCAGAGGCAATTAATACTTTTTCAGAGACACATGAATCCAAACAAGGTCACACATAAGGGAATGTTGGATGTTTCAGCAGAAAATTGCTCAAAATGCCAAATGTAGTGTGCTTCTCCTGCCACCAGATTACCTAGAGTTTGACACCTGATAGCAGTGTGAGGCTGTGCCTACCTTGTGTAATGGCACTATTCACAACAGAACAAAGTTCAACCCTGGGGATGTCCATTTAGGGTTCTGACAACCGGATTGCCCAGAGGGCCTAATGCCAAGGCAATTTCCTTATGTAGGGGTCCGCTAGGTTCCAGCGCCACACTCTAGTCTCTCTGTGTAGCTAGTTCACTACTGGATCCTTGGCTTCACATGTCTGGACACCCACTCCCTTGTACTCCCTTTCAGAAAAGTCATCACTGTTGTGATGAGTAATTTTATGTGTCCACTCGACTGGGCTAAAGGGTGTCCAGGTGTTTGGTCAAACATTATTCTAGGTATTCTAGATGAGATTAACATGTAAATGGATAGCCCATGTAAAGCAGATTGCCCTCCCTAATGTGGGTAGTTGGGAGGCCTGAATAGAACAACACGGCTCACCTCATCTGAATAAGAGGTAATTCCTCTTGTCGAATGGTCTTTGAACTGGGACGTTGGCTTTTTCCTGCCTTTGGATTTGAACCGAATTGTTGGCTCTTCTGATTCTGGAGCTTGTTGGCCTTCAGTTGGGAACTACACCATCTGCTCTGCTGGGTCTCCAGCTTTCTGATTCACCCTGCAGATCTTGGGACTTGTCAGCCTCCATAAGCTTTTGTGCCAATTCCTTATAATAAATCTCTTTATTTATTGGTTCCATTTTTCTGGAGAACCCTGACTAATACAACCATCTGCTAAATCAAATTATATTTTGCGGTTCAGCCAATAACACCCCCTTCTCTACTACATAAGAAGTCAGTGAGTGAACAGAGCAGAACTTGGGGTCTCTTGTCATTTATACTTTGCACAACAGACAGTGGGGAAAAGATTTACAGCCATGGGGGCTCTACTTTGAGACAATTCAGTGCTTAGATATTTAAACCTATGCCAGAGGAGAAAGCAGGAGCTAATTTTCACATTAAAATAGGATTCTTCACAAGGTTCCTTTAATTAACGAGTTCCCTTTTCTATTTGGAAAATTTCGATTTACACTAACCCTGTCAGGAACACATGGATTACCTCAGTGACCTCCCCTCTACTACCAGCCTCTGCTGCATGACTTTGAGCGACCTTACTGATCGCTCACTTCGCTAGGCTGGCTTTCGATGACATTTCACAGGCTCTTCTTGAAATCGGGCAGAAGGGGTGTCTAGTCCCTTCGTGGTCGCCAACTGGAATCGGGCAGAACGGGCCTCAAATGCCCAGGCTCTGCGGCAAGAGCCACCAAAATGCCCCAAAAGGCCAAAAGGCCAAATACAACAAAGGACAGTGCCTGATGAGAGGACAGGGCACTGTCTGTGGTTTCTCACCCGCGCGCACAATTGCAGGAGACTTCAGGCTACAGGAACAACAGCAGCAAACATGGGGTTTATTGTACAAACGGGGGGAACAGAGAGCTCACTGCAGCCTCAGGTGGCGGCCGCCTCACCCAGAACGCAGCGGGGACGGCAGCTCCTTGGGAGCTGCTGGGTTAGGCCAACAAACAGGCCTCCGAGACACCAGGCCAGGGCCTCAGGGGCTCCTTCCAGGCTACGTCAGAGACGGCACCGGAGGCCCAGTCTCTGCAGAGTCCTTCGGCTTCTCTTCCTCCTCGGAGGGCGGCTGCTGGTGCTGCTTTTCTTCTTTCTTCTCTTCTCAGAGGCCAGGAACTGACCTCTCTCTTCTCTCTCCGGAGTCTGGAACCGTCGTCTTTCTTCTCCTGGGGGCTGGTCGTGTCGTGTCTTCTCCTGTTCGGTTCAATCTTTTCTCCCGCCTTTTCGGTTCAATCTTTTCCCCCTCTTTTTCCTCTCTTGGGTCCAATCTTTTTCCTCTCTTCGGTCCAATCTTTTTCCTCTCCTCGGTTCAATCTTTTTCTTCCTTTCGGTCCCTCCAGTCCTGGCTTATCTCCTCTCCCAGAGTACCATCCATAAGTCTGATTGGACCATGTTCAATCCTGGAGCTGATTGGACGGACCCATCAGCTCCTAGCACCTGATTGGTCCATACAAAAAAACGGCAGTTACTGGGCAGGAGCAACTGCCATAACTGACTCCGGAGCAGCGGGATAAGAGGCCCCACCGCTCCTGCAGGCACCCAAGCTGCTAAGGCAGCTTGGTTCCGGTAAGATTCTCACAACTGGCATGAAGCTTTGGTTGATTTGTTCTCTTTTTGTTTGCCTGGGTTTGATTTTATTGCGTTTCTCTAAGTTAGTTCTTGAGTCCTTTTCTAATCATTCAGTGCCTGCAGCCAGACTTGGCTCATCATTGTAATGACACACATCCCCGTCAGGAAGGGACTAGGTAGCTGAATCACATCTGATGGGTCCTGTGAGGGACTCCTGTTGTCAGAAGGTGATATCTGAAGAGTTTTGGGCAGTCAGTGGCTCTAGGACTTTTTTCTCTGCTGTGTATTCTATGATGTATTCTACCCAGGCCCTGGGCAGGATTCAGCAAATGTTAATATGACCAGAAATGGAAAGTGTGAATTTGGGACTGTGACTACCCACACTGTAAAGATCCCATAGCACCGATATGTCAAGCTCTATTTAATACCTGCTTATTCAATAATAAGTAAAGCTAGGGCCCATGGCCCTTGCATTCTTGTTTTAACAACTTGCACATGTCAGGATTTCAGCATGTTGACTTCTATTGATGAAAACAGGCCTAGTAATTAAATACCCTCTCCCATGCACTCAGGAAATCTTTTCCCCAAGCCCCTCTCCTATTGTAGAGGTCATCTATACTGATTTGCATGATATCATTCACCTTGAGGTGGAAGTTAAACAACTTGGTGTTTGTTCCATTGAGTTGCAAGTCTGAGTTAAAGTTTCCAGTATTAACAATTTAAAGGGTGTGAGCTGTTTTTTTTTTCTCCCTGAGGATGAAGGTCTCCCAAGCAACCAGAAATCACAGAGGTGGGCCCCAAGATCCAAGTCCCATGTGCCATAGTGGTTATGTTCACCCCCAGATACCCCTAGTGAGCTGTGACGAGAAAATGACTTTAGAGAATCTCCTACTGAGCCCAAAGTGCAGGGTGAACCCGACTTAGCAGAGACACTGGTGGCAGCAACTCTGTGGGACACAGGAGCAGGAATAGATTTTTTTCGACATAGACCATGTACCTGACGCAAGCTCACGGAATGCTCCCCACACTTCCCTTTCATGGCAGTTTCTGCAGTCTGACTGCCTGTGCTCTTCATCCTCCCCCGTTTAATCTCCACCACTCATTTCTGAGCTTTTATCTCATACTCGCACCTACAGTCTCCTTCAGTGCGCCCTCTATATCAGCAGCCATTTGCAGGTGCTGTCCAGCTCTGCAGAGCCCTGTGCTGCCCAGAGCGGGGACCTTGGAAGTTGCATTCCAGCCTTGAGCTCCAGTGGAATGTGTCACTGGACGCGATGTCCCCGCTGTAGAGAACTGGGGCAGCTGCAGACTGGGCAGCCACACTCAGGCCCAGGCGCTGAAGGTGTTGGTGGCCTCTGGCCAGTGCCTGGGAAGGAACAGGCCAGTACCACGCTGGTGTGTCTCCAAGTTTTTCTGGGTGCATCTGTGAGGGCCCCTATGTGAAAGCTGTGCTGCCTACACTGCATCCGGAAACTCTGCTGTTAGGCCTTAATTGGACTTGGGAAACCACTCGAGGGTTGTCCCCTCCCTGCCTCATCACGGAAGCAAAGAACTCGAGAGACATTGTTTTGAAATTAATTAGAGTGTGATAAGTGTTGTGAAACAGCAGTGCTGCCCTTGGAACTGTCATCAAAGCCAGCTGCTTGCAAGGCGCTGTGACAGTCTGACTTGCTAGATTCTTCTCCCACCCGTGGCTGTTAGGTTCCTGTGGCGTGGAAAGGGAATTTGGGGACCTGTCCCAGCTTAATCGAAAGACAAGGATCTGATAGAGGGAAGGAGGTTTTAAGACAGAGGGAGGAAATAGGGTGTTGAATAAAAATATCAGGAAGCCAGCCCCACTGCCCCTCAGCTCTTACTTTCTTAGCATAATGGAGTCACGCTTCATTTACCTCCTTCATTCACTATGTAATGAAAAGGAAAGTAATGCTGTGCAGACACTGGTGATTTGACGAATGCTTATTGAATTGGACAAAATCAGGCTTCCGTGGCCCATTTCCTTGCCTTTTGCACAGTCGTCCTGTCTTGTGCCCATTTGGTCATGACCGTGTGTGACTGGGAGGATGAGTGTGTGTACACTATAAACTGAGTGTTTGTGCCCCCTTACATTCCTGTGTTGAAACCTAGTCCCCAATGGGATGGCATTTGGAACTGGGGCCTTTGGGTGTGATGCGGTCATGAGGGTGAAGCCCTCATGAATGGGGCTAGTTGCTCCAGGGAGCTCTCTTACCCTTTCACCATGTAAGGACACAGTCTGTGAACTAGGCAGTGGACCCTAACATGACGCAGAATCTGCTGGCTTCTTGACCTTAAACTTCCCAGTCTCCAGAGTGGTGGGAAATATATAGACATATGCTGTTATATGCCGCCCAGGCTATGGAGCTTCTACTATAACAGCCTGAACTGACTAAGTTGCTGTGCCAGGTGTCTGACGACAGAATCTCCTGCTTTGAAAGAAGACATCTGGGAACATCTGGACTGTGCTTTCTGGGATGTAACTGATGGTGGCTAATTGAGCTCACCAAACAAAGGGTCACCAAACAAAGGGAAGAGATTAAAATTAAGTGGCATTGGGTTTTGTTTTTTTTTAGGAACATTTTATTTGATTTTTTTATTATAAAATTCAGTCTCAAGGAGAAAGATCACTTTAAGTATCCATTTTAAGGTGATGCAAAGATAAGATGGTATATATATATTTTTCTGTGTTTGAGGAGGTCAGCAGGAGAACCTCTTGTGTCTAAAAGGAAATTCCATCAGAATAGAGGCTTCCCACGGTGTCCCATAGAGACCCAGCAGCAGATGCCTTCTCAGTAGACCTTTCCCACTCTGGGTCCCCTTTCTGCCACTTGCTAACTCCCAAGTGGGCTGATCACCTTGTTTCCTCACTTTGAAGTCTTGTGAGAGGATTAGCTGAGAGAATACACAGCATTTCGCACAGAGCCTGGTGCGGAAAGGACAACCACTCATTGTTAATTGTAGTTAAAAAATCGTTAAGGGCCCTGTAACCATATTCTCTGTTGTCTTCTGTTTAATACGTGTCTAACTGCAGGCTTCCTCTCCCCCCAGCATGACCTCCTTGAGGGGGACTATGGACAGAGACTGGGTGCTAACTGCAGGCCCTGCCATGTCTTCCTGCTCTGGGTCCGCCCTCCAAGGTGGGAGGTGTGAAGCAGAAGGCCACAGGGCATTCTTCACTAGGAACCCGAAGTAGCAAAAAATGTGCACATAACTATCACTATTTATAATCACAACTGTGCATGCAAGGGCCGTGCAGCCTGCGGAAAGCCCTTCCCCGTCAGGGAGCTGACAGCCTTCCCCCTGGGGTCATCTGTGGGTTCCCAGCCTGCTGACTTGTTCACGGGACTGATGAGACAGTGTGGCGCTCCCTGAGCTGCACACAGGGCCAGCTGCTTCTGGCTTTGCAGTTCGCCCCACCTTACTGGTCTTCAGGGCTGATTTTGCAGCTCCCTTCCCACCGTGTCTGTGCACGTGTCCCGGATGCTGCAGCTCTGTTTCTGTGCTCCATGGAGCGCCAGCCTTGGCAGGTGCAGTGTGGTTTTATTAATGGATGGATCTCTAGAGCACTTGCTTCATATATTCTTGTAAATCACTTAACAGGGCATTGTGGCATGTTGGCTGAGCCACATAGGCAAATCCTTTCAGGACGCAGTCTCTGTAAGCAAGCCAGCTCTGTCAGTCTGCCCCTGGGCTGTCCCCACAGCCTTGCTGGTGTCTCCTAGAAGAAGATGACATCGGGGCTAGTGAAGTGGTATCTGTGAGAATGGACGAGCCCAAGCTGAAGTCTGGAGGTGGGAAGTTACCTGTGGGGTGTGCATGTGGCCCTGGGAAGATGTGGCAAACTCCAACCACCTGCCCATATTATACAGTCTTAGGGCCAGGAGGAAACTTCCAAGAGCCACTTTTTACATTGTTCAAAATATCTGATGTAAGCTGTGTGTCCTCTCACAGGAAAAATGCACATATGCACACATACCTGTAATTTTGCAGATAATTTCAGGAGTTTACTGACTGCCTGATACATATTTAGAGGCCATGGGTAAAGGACAGCTGAGCCAGTGGTCTGGATGTCCCTGTTCCTGACTCGCTGATGAAAAGACAATGGCCGGACTCCTTCTAACCACCCCACTGGTTAGTGGCAAAGCCAGGCCAGGAGCACCCTAGCCTGGCCTGGACTCTCATTCAGTGCTCTTTCTACCACCTTACATGCTTCCACCTGAACCTCTTTGCTGCTCTCTGTCCACATGGAAATGACTCTTGTTTCATCTCATGTGTGTGCTTTATTCCACTTGCTTTCCTAAACTGGGAGCCTTGCCCTCACCCTCCATTCTGAGGATTTAAAGCTAGTTCTGGGGAAACAGAGAGGAAGAGAGCTTGTGACATCATGGCTGATGGCAGGGCTCATCTCTCCCGCATTCCTGGATGTTTCTGTTGGTAAGTAGTAGTTTGAATATAAAGAATAAGATCATTTTAGAACTACAGACCAAGTGACTTAAACAGTACATATTTATTGTGTCAGAATTTTGGAGACTAGAAGGTCAAAATAAAGGTGCTGGAAAGGTTGGTTCCTTCTGAGTGCTATTAGGGAAGGATCTGCCCCAGGTCCATCTCCTGGCTGCAGATGGCCGTCTTCTCCCTGTCTCTCCACACCATCTTCTCTGTGTGTGTCTGTGTCCGAAGGCACCAGGTATACTGGTTTGGAGCCCATCCTAATGAATTCACTTTAATTTGCCTACTTCTATAAAGACCTTATTGCTAAGTAGGGTTGCATTCTGAGGTCCTGGGGGATAGACTTCATGGTATGAATTTTGAGGGGATAGTTCAACTGTAACACAAGGTAGTTTTTGATTGACAGATGTAGCTGAGGCACCTCAGTGGCCCAGTCTTGGTTGAGTGTAATGCTCTTTCCATAATACTATGCTAGCTGATTTATTGCAACACCATTAGATACATTTTCTGTAAAAAATTACAAATCTTTGAAATGTCAAAGAAAATCTTGATTTTACTGGAATACTTGGCAGGTAGGCTGAGTATCTCCCTGAGCCAATAACATTTGCTTGGGCGCTGGGTGGGAGGAAGTGAACATATTCATTGGGAGTTTATGATTTTCATGCTTGAGCCAATGAGGATGAAATTTGGGAGAATCTGACATCTCTGGTTTTAAGTGTCTGACTTCTCAGACCCAACCCCAGTAGTACTATCATCATTGAGAATGAGCTTTCTATTGGCATTGCATCTTTGTAAGTGGTGTCAATTATGTTTCTTTGAGAGTGAAGAAATCACACTTCAGAGAATGAATGCAATGCAGATTAGACACCATCACCAACATAAATACATGAGGAATTCACAAATACATTAAATTTGGAGGGAAGATTGATTGTGACTTTGAGTCTAGATTAGTGCTCGTGAAATCAACCTGTTTGTATATCTGTTGTAAATTACTCCTTATATGTGGGGTGGAGTCAAGTGGGTGATCCCTAGTGAGGTCACACTGTGTTCTGGAGGAAGCCCCTCCCTCACCTGAGCTTAGAAAGACAAATGGACTATTGTTTTAAATGTGGGGATTATAATTGGGAACAATGAGTGGAAATACTGTTCTAGAGTAGCTGATAGAATATTATAGGAGATTTGTTTTTGAATTTGAGACCTGGGTTAAAGTAATAAACATCTCTTTAGTACAGTGTGTGTGGAGGGGGATTCCAGGTCTGTTCATGGTCTCCAAAGGGGGATGTGGGTGGCCCAGAAAACGTGGTGTCTCAGAACAACTGGCAGGTGTATGTCTGTGGTGACAAGAAAAAAAAAATCTAAGCTATTTATAATGTGGTGCATCTGATGATGGTAAATACTAGATGCAGCTTAAATTCAGTTCTGGGACAGATGATCTGGGATGGATTATCTTTGGGAAATATTGCGGCCCAGGCTAGCCTCTCTCTAGCGTGCAGCTTTTTTTGGAGTCATTTTTCCTTCTATACTGGTGTGTGCTTAGGAAATGTGTGCTGATTTTAAACATTAGTTTGATACACACACAATATTCGAGAGCTATGAGTATCAGGACAAACCTGCTTCCTGGCCCCGTATCTATCCCACAACCACTCCTACTTAGCACATCACAGAACCTGGTATCACTTTCTCATTCACTGTGGCCTTGGATTTTCTTGTCAGTTTTTACCTTCATCACTTTGGTAGTTTTGAATTTAAGATCTAGTAATAAAACTGTTTCTAAACATAAAATACAAATCAGTCTGGTAAATGTGGCTTAGACATGGAATTTCTGTTGCAGGTGAAAATCTTTTCATTTAAAATGAAAAACATCACTGTCTACATCCTCCAGTTGAAAAACAATGTAAACTGTGAACTTGTGCACTAAAAACTTAAATTCTGGTTATGTCCAAGGCAAGCACGTATTTTTACTCTCAAATATCTCAAAGCAAAAATTTGCTGCCCCAGTTGAAGTCCATGTCTTATGAAAAGAGAAAATGCGTTTTCCCTTCTTAAAACATTCCCAGATGCAGACAGATAATTGTTTCTTCTAACAATAGTTTGTACGCATGTCCTTAGGGTAATGCAGAACATAACAATGATATCAATTCTAGTGGCTGTTTAGAATGAGCTAAATATTACCAAGTAATATTTCCAATTAAAAAAATGATGTAGCATTTCCAATTCTCCAGCGCTCTTCTCTTTTAATGGGTCAAATGCGTGTTTCCAGTTTTTTTAAAAAACTATCTTTTCAAATCAAAACCTTTTTATTGTCAGTTAAGGAAGCAAACTATTTAGCTCTGTAAGAAATGTCAGAGTTTGGGTGTTTTGAAAACCTAAGATTTTATGTCCTTTAGAAAGGTGAGGAATAATTATTTAGACAATTTTGAAAGATGAAAACAGTTCAATACATTACCCTAGGAGATTACTGAAAGGATGCACAAGACCATGTGTTGTTGTCTGTCCAGGAGTTAAATATTCTTTTAAATGTGTGTGTTTTATTCAATGGTCCTCTCTTCTATAAAGGATGTGGACATGTGTTTTACCTTGGTGATTAAAGTCTTCATGAAGTTCATGTTCAGACTCTTCAATGACTGTACCATTTGATTAAGATTGGCTGCAAGTCTTGGAAAACTATAGATAGCTATGAGTAAAATACAGTGGGGCCTGTTGCCCTCTTGTACAAGTCCTGGCAGGTCGTCTAAAGCTGGTGTGGGTTCTTATCCCCTATTGCTGTTTTGGGTGACCTTGAGCTCATGGTGCAGCCTGGGGCATCCATACCTGAGGTATTAGGGTGGAGGCAAGAACAGAGAGAAAGGAGCACAGGGCACATGTGAACAGACTAGAGCTTAGATGGTCATGCCTGACTGCAGGGAGGATGAGCTATGCGGTCTCCATTCTGAGGTGTATGGATCTAGCCTGAAATTGGGGGTTTTCTGCCAGTAAAAGAAAGAAGAGCTAGTGGTGTGGATAGCTCACAGTCTCTGCTACTATAAGAAACTTTAGTTGTAAATACAATACAAGCAATCCATTCATAATATTTAAAAAGCAAGATGAATTTCTTTTTATGATTGTTATGGACTTAATTTCTGTTAGCTTTAAGATTTGGTATGCCTCTATATGTCAAGACCTGAAATAAACACGGTTTAAAATTATGAAATGCAGTTTTAAAATCTCTAGTAAATTTTATTTAAAGTTTTATATCTGTTCCCCAGATGACTGAGGTTGAAAAGTATACAATCATTTAAAAAAATGCCTGATTTATAGAAACTGACTAAGCTGAAGCCTAGAAGTTGGCACGAAAGAATGAATTATGTGATTAGTCCAGAATACCTAGGCAGGAATGAGAGATGAAGGCTAGTGCAAGAATATATTGATTTGTGTGGGATGGGAAAGAGTGGGAAGAAAGAGAAACTAGGGATAAGAGGCAAATGTGCAGATAGTAATGTCATAGCCTTAGTGACTTGTGTTATGATTGGGGAACCCCAGACCTGAGTTCTAAGACTAAAACCTGAACTGGAGTGAAAGAACTGATTTTCTCTGGGACCGTGACTGTAGAGTTAGCACCTGGTACCAACAATTCAATGGCGAAGAAGGCTTCTGGGTTACCAAGTTCAAGAAGGCTAGGAGAGGAGAGCTTGGGTAACAGAGAGAGGTATCCAGGAACTCTTTGACTCAGATTTAGCTAAACTCCATACCCACAAATGTATCCAACTTCCAAATTGTTTAAAGTCAGAATTCTGAAGAAAGGACTATATCAGGAAGGGTTGAGGTAATTTCCATGCTTGGGATGTCTTTGGGGGAAGGCTGAAAAATACTGCTTGGTGAATGGGATGAAACAGAAGAGACTGGTTTCCTGATTGGAAGTGGTAGTGAGAAAGATGACCTCTGAGATGAGAGGGGATGGAAAACCATGTGATCTTAAATCCCATCTAGTCTTGGTGTCCTCCCTCCCCCAACATCAAAATTTTTGTTGGCCACCATATTTATTTACGTGAAATTTTGTAGGGAGCAATTTAGTCCTTTGCAGTCCAGCACTTAAGAAGTAGTAAAGCTTTTTATTTTTAAACTCTTTTTTTTAAAGATTGATTTATTTATGCATACAAGCTGGGGTACAATCCAGAGGCATGAGGTGGCAAGAGGGTTCACCAGAGACAGAGTGGGGAGCAGAACAGGCAGATAGATGGAAACATACTGCTGAGGGAAACAGCGGGCGAGGCAGGAGAGGTCTGCCATGCCATGTGGGAATCTCCCTGGCCGGGCGTCGAACTCGCGTCGCTGCTGCCAACAGCTCCACAGCGTAGCTCTTAACCGCTGCACCACCAGGGAGGCTCAAAAAGTAGTAAAGCTTTAACTTTGCTTTGTATGTAGAACATTTTCTTCCATGGAATGTCATTTAAGCTAAGGATTTCTGTCAGCTCGCATAATAGAATTTAGGTAGCAGACATTTATGTATTATCTTAGCAGTGGGTGAAGTAAGGAATTGATTGCAAATAATGATTTAGGTCATACCCAAAATTTACTTTCTTGGCTTCAGGATGAGTATCTTTCTTTTTTTTTTGCTTCCATATCAAATGTAGGGCTTATAATCATTATTTGCTGATTAATGGCCTAGGTACAAGAGGGATGGAAAAGAGAATGGATAAATAAAATCTTCATGGGTAGTTCTTCCATAGATTGTCTTTTTATCAATCTCAGTCCTTAAAGCTGTACTGATGGGGTCATTTAGGGTGACCACTGGCTTTGGCTAAGATGTGGATGGATGATTCTCGGTCTTGTTTCACTGCCAGGAGCCTATACCTCTTTTCTCATTCTGATAAGAACCATTCTGCTTTATCTTTGCTGCCCACAGCCCAAATCCACATGCATATTTCATGATTTTCTTACCTTCCAGTTGCTTCTGAAAAAATAAAAAGGAAGACATGTTAGAGCTGAATGCAGAAATAAACACTTTCATGTCGCTGGCCCTGAGGCATTAGGATTGATTTTTTTTACCCCCAACATCTGAATCTCTCACCAGGAGACTCAAGGGGGTGCCTAGCGGGTGGCCCACATGAGTTTTAGGATAGGATTTGGCTAGAACAACACCAAGAAGGGCTATTTTTCCACTCTCTTCATAGGTAAGCTTGTGACAGGAGGGATTTTTCACCTCAGAGCAGACCAAGGAGAGTAGAATGTGGGACCGTTGGCAGGTTGTCTGCTCTTGAGTGTAAAGTTTTGAGGAAACTTTGTCACAGACACCAATGGGCGTTAGCCATTGCATGACAAAACAGGGCACCTGTTCAAAGGCCTGTGTACAATTCCAGAGCCCTTATGGGGCACGCAGAGACAGACTCACTCAGTTCATAGTCTAAGAAGAGTTGTAGAACAAAGAGCCCTCTGGGGATCATATAGAGAGACCATGGCAAGGCCAGGAAGGCCCAGGGCACTGTGTGGTTCTGGCTGTGGAGGACAGAGAGTGGAAAAAGCTGCAGAACTTTTTCCTTTTTTTTCCCTTGGAGCAGAGCCATTCAGTCTGTGCACCTGTCCAGGACTGGCTCACCTTCTTGTCGACCTGGTTGAGGACAGAGTTACAGGAGGCCCAACATCACCGTACAAATCATCTCTGGCAGAGGCAGGCAGCCAGTGGCAAGGCCCTCTCCCTTGGAGCTCTGGCTGTCATCGCCCATATGGGTGATGCACCTTTCTAATGATTGAGAATATATTTGGTTTATAGCAGAAAGGGTGAGGCTTTCGGTCAGCCCCCATACCTTACTTTGTGACTCTGAGCAACTTACTTTCTTTCCACACCTCTATTTAGAGAAGATTATCTATCAAAAGTGACTTGGGATATTCTGCCAATTTGTCGCCTAATCAACCTTTCCTCTAGAAAACATCAAGATGTGGTTGAATTGTTTATGGGGGACTTACCAATGAGGTACACAGCTATACTCTGCACTGACATTTTCTTAATTAGAAATTATGTTGTTGAATTCTCTGGTTAATATAAAGAAGAGGAAATTCTACAGCTATTGAATTTCCACTATGTAAACACTTTTACTTGAGTTGCTTCAGTTAAGCCTCATAGTAACATGTGGTTGGCATTCTGGTTCTCCTTTTATACATGAGGAGACTGGATCTCCTAGAGGAAACTAGCCAAAGATGTGTGGGCTAATAATTGGTGGGTCCTGCATCCAATCTGGGCCCACCTGCCTGCCAAGCCCCACCCCTCTCTGTAAGCCGCACGGTTTCTCAGCTCAAAGCCATTCTGCTTGCACAGCAAAGAAAATGCAGGAGAAATGGGACTATGGTAGTCTCAGCCTATGTGGGTAGCAGCAATTCTCTCTTTCTATAGGTTTGTACTTTATTTCTGTAACTGGACAGAATTTAATCATTATCCAAATTTTTATTGAGTCCTACTATATTTAAAGCAGCATCTACTGGCTAAAATTTACTAAGGGGGCACTGATTCAGAAAGTCTGGTTCTTGTTGATATATAGTAAGGGCTTTGGGGAACTTCACATATGCTCAAACCTTGGTTTACCTGGGGACCTAAGTTGTCCTGTGCTAAATGCTCTTCGGGTCCCTTGTGCTGCTGTGTGCCTTTGTCACGTAGTCATTCCAGCAAGTATGTACTGTCCTGTGCTATGTGCTGGAGGAAATAAAAAGGTATCTGTAACAGTCCTTGTACTTCAAGGGCTGATGATTCATTTAAAGATTTAAGTGTATCCAATGCTTCATGCCTAGGGATGGTTTTGCCCCTAGGGGACGTTGGGCAGTGTCTGGAGACACTTGGGGGTTGTGTCTGCTGCTATTGGTGTCTAGTGAGTAGAGCCCAGGAATGCTGCTTAACATCCTGAAATGCACAGGACAGCTCCCCCAACCACCCCCCAAAAATTATCCAACCTGCATGTCAGTGGTGTTGAGACTGAGCAACACTGGTGTGTCTGTCCCAAGGGGGTATTCCCAAGGTGCTTTGAAATGCGAAGGGGGCAACATATGCTAACTGCTGAGAGAGCAATGTCGCTGTGCTGCGGTGGAGGGGAGCCCGCTGAGCTGATGCACCGGGAGAGCGCAGAGGAGGCTGGATGGCCACAAACATAACAGACGGAGAGCGGCAGGAGCAGGTTGGAGCTGAGAGAGAGGAGTGAGTATGGAGAAAGCGGCATGGGGGAGACAAGAGTGTGGGCAGAACTGAGTGTCAGCAAAAGTGGGGAGTTTGGACATAGGGTGACGAGGTGCAGTGTGGACTCTTGTGCATGAGAGACTTGGGGTTTTGGGAAGGTTGTTCTGACAGTGGTGGGTGGGCAGGGCTGGTCAAAGGAAGAGGGCGGTGTTGCATCAGGTGGTGCTACATGGTGAAAGCTGGAAGCAACCCTGGCCATCACCAGTGTGGCTCCAGCCTACCCCTAAGAAAACTGGATGCAGGCAGATTATCTTGGCTTGTTGCTCAGCAAAGTGGAGGTAGGAGCTGGGAAATAGAACTAACCTTCCATTGCCAGGCAGGCCCTGCCCTAAGTGTTACTTGGGGAATCCCACCCGGCCCTAGCTGTAGCTTTCCAAGGCAGGCTCTTTGTTACCTTGGTTTACAGAGGAGAAAGTGGTCACAGAGCTCACCTACCAAGGACATGGCAGAGCAGGCTGAGACGAGAGCTGGTTGACCCAGGACACTTGCTGGTCAGATGCATGTGTGGCCTTGCTCCTAGGTGGTGACAGTTGGTGATCTGTGAGGCTGTTTGCTGACCCAGGGGCACTGGAGAAGGGTGACTCGAGGGTGCTGTGAGGAAGGAGTGCAAGGACTGGTGGCTGGGCTGAGACTTGGGCATCTGCCTGACATCCAGGAGGGTGTTCGTTTGCTATTTTTCATGCTTTTCTTCTTGGAGCCCATCTTCCCTGCAAGAGGGAATTGGCTTTGCTGGTCTCTTATTTCCTTCATAACTTTGCATCTCTAAATTCTCTTCCTTGGCACAGATTTAATCAGTTATGTACTGTCACCCATTCAGTAGGTTGTGTATGTGCATGCACGTATGTTTGCATGAACCTATGTGCAAACGTGTGTGCCTGTTTATGTGGTTGGTTGTGTGCATGGGTTTGGACATGGGTTTGTATGTGTACCTGTACATGTGTGCATGTGCCTATGCCTATATATGTGCACATGTGTGTGTATGCTTGTACATGTGTGTGCACGTGCTGCTGAGATTGTAGGAGGAGTGCTTGCTCCTCTCCCTGCTTGGTGCAGCCAGGTGGCTGCATGTAATATATTTAAATACATTCAATGAGATGCGTGAACCACACGAACTCCTGGGAGTTAGGTTTGTAACTGAGTAACAGGCTCTTTGCAGAGTGTGTCATGCCATCTGGCAGCTTGGGTCACTTTCACAAGGGTGGAGAGAGTAGGGTGGGTTGGCAGATGGCATTTGGGAGTAGAGATCTTCTCCAGGACAGAAACTTCTAGTAAGGCCACACTTAGCTGGGTTGGCTTCTGTCTTTATGAATAGAGGCATTTGGTTTACGATTGAGAGTGTTGACTTAGGCCAGTATAATTGCTTTGTGCTTACTCACAAAACAGTCCTTGCTCCTTTCCTCTATGGTTGGACCAATCTTTCAAAGTTAGGCCTGCGGGCCCCCACAGGTTAGTCTGTAGGACAGGGGTTATATTAAAATGTTTTCTCTCGGAGTCCTGCTTTGTAGTGGTGAAAGACACAGGTTCAGTGTTTAAAAGTCCAGGTTCGTAAACAGGGAAAGTCCTGGTCTCAGGATTTCTTTCTCAAGGGGACTTGACGTTCTTGTCTGAAAGCACGAGCCTGGTTTTGACATGGAAAATTATCTGCAGGTGTCAGCTGAGATTTGACTCTGGCAGAGACCTTAAGCTATTACCCTGAGTTAGGAAGGCTGGCTTTGCCACCCTCTGTCCTGTCAGAGACACTGATAGCGACTTCAGCCCTGCTCTATCTCCTTCCAGGAGGCTGCTGCTCCCCCAGGTTCCCCTGAATTCCGCAGTACCCAGCCTTGGGTTACCCAGTCCTCTGATGCTCTCCTGCAGTGTGGGTCCAGTCTCTTGTAGGCAGGGGCAGAAGCTCCTGGTTAGGAGCTTCCAGGGTCTGCCAGCCACAAAGCAACAAGCCTAACACAGGGTTTCACCTTTACTTGCTTCTGATAGGCCGTTGTCATCTTGTTTCTTAGTTTTTTTTTTTTCTGGGTTGCTGTTTATATTTGAGATGTTTAATGATCATTATACTGTCGTCATGTTCTGATTGGTTCAAAAGCAATGAGGGAAGTCCAAGAGAAAAGCGGTGAGTGACGGGTTGAACTGAAGGGAAACATTGATGGCAACGTTGCTACTGGCATAGCATCTCTTAGAACTCAAGAAAAGATGGAATCCCAAAAGTCTTCAAGAACTGAGCTTCTCATAGATAGAGAAGCTTCTGGACTCATCTTCTCTCAAGGGTCCCAGGGAAATGAACATTCTTCTGCAAAACCCAACATGTACTAGATAATTAACCCACTCCGTAATTTTAAAGGCAATAAAACTGTGTATTAGAAGCTCCTCAAAGGTGAATCAAAAGCTTTCAAATGTTGCCAATGTCAGGAACACCAGTCTCTGCTTTCTGGAGGGGATTCTTCCTGCCTGGTGGCCCATTAAACTATTCTCCAACCCCAAAGAAGCACAACAGAAGGAGCTTAAGTTAGCCGTGTCACAAGGAGTACTGGCCCTTTATTGCTTATTCAGCACGATTGCACAGCAAAGAGTAAATAATCAAAAAAGCACACAGGCCAGCTCTAGTGTCTGTTTTATAGGAATTTAATTACACTTCTCATGGCAACTTTGGATCTCTGCTTGTGACTTTATCCCAAGGCCAGGACTACATGCTCTAGCGTGTACCAGATACTAATGAAATCGAGAAAAGAAGGGCTGATCCCACAGAACAAGTGATTTTATTTTATTTATTTTTTTTAAAGATTTATTTTTTATTTATACATACAAGCTGGGGTACAGGCCAGAGCCAGAGCGGGGAGCAGAACAGGCAGATCAGAAATACACCTCTGAGGGGAGCAGCAGGCGAGGCAGGAGAGGTCTGCCGCGCCATGTGGGACTCTCCCCGGCCAGGCGTCGAACTCGCGTTGCCACTGCTGACAGCTCCACAGTGCAGCGCTTAACCGCTGCGCCACTGGGGAGGCCCCGAACAAGTGATTTTAGACCAGACCTTCCTGCTCCTATTCATCCTTTGTTCTTGCCCTGTCCCATCACACCTATATGAAAATCTATTATTTCACCCCAAAGAAGGGACACCCCAGAATTCATTCTTTTGTGTGAGAGTCATAGTTTAGAATAAAGGAGAATCTGGGTCATTCTAGGCTCCCCACGTGCTAAATGTGTGAGGACTGACCAGTCACTTAACTTCCTGAGCCTCTACTTTCTCTTCTGTGTAACAGGTGGTGTTAATGCCCACCTAGCTTGCTTCCTGGGGTTTTTGTGAGGATCAAAAGAGAGAATATGTGAGTGTGTGCTTGGGAAGTTTCAGACTCTCTACACACTGTAAAGTAATAAAAGGAAGGGTCTAGGTCTTGGTAAGCCTGCACTTGTCACCATAGAGCACTAGGGAGGGGACCCTCTCCACTTCTAGTCACATTGCTTCCTTAGTTTTTTTTGCACAGTGTTCAATAAATGGGAGTAAGAAAATAGTCTTTTAATATTTCCTATATAATTGCAGAGCTGCGACCATTTTCACATTAGTTACACTAATTATAGAGGAAATAATTTATTGGGTTGTTTGTTACAATTATGAGCCCCTCATTATAATAATTAAGGATAGCAAAATAATGGAAATCAGGATCTGAAGAAATACCAGCACCCCGATGTTCACTGAAGCACTAGTCACAGTAGCTACAATGTGTAAACAATGCAAATGGGTATCCACGAATGAATGGATGAAGAAAAGGTAATATGCAAACATGGTGGAATATTATTCAGCCTTAAAAAAGGAAAGAGATCCTGCTATTTGAGACAATATGGATGGACCATGAGAACTTTATGCCAAGTGAAATGATCCAGTCATAGAAGGACAAATACTGCTTGATTCCACTTAGAGGAGGAATCTAAAATAGTCAAACACATAGAAATAGAGAGTAGAACGGTGATTGCCAGGGGCTGGGGAGAGGGGAAATGGACAATTATTTTTCAGTGGATATAAAATTTCAATTATGCTAGATGAATGCATTCTAGAGATGTGCTGTACAATATAGTACCTATGGTTAACAATTCCCCAAATTTGTTGTGTTTGTTCCCTACCTTCAATTGTGAAGTGCACATTTGCAACTCTGTGCTATTTTCTTCTGTGTATTTCTTTGGTATGAGATCAGCCCTTCTAAAAGTAAACATCACTATTTGCAGTAGCCAAAAAGTGGAATCAGCCCTTATGTCTTTTGACAGGTGAATGGAAGAACAAATATGGTATATTCATACAGTGGAATATTCAGTTTAAAAAAGCATGGGAATTCTGACACTTGCTACAACATGGGCTGAATCTTGAGATAAGCCAGACACAAAAGGACAAGTATTGTCCACTTATGTGAAGCACCTAGACTAGTCAAAATAAAATTCGTAGAGACAAAAAGTAAAATGGAGGCTGCCAGGGGCTGAAGGAGGAGGTATTGGGGAGGTATTGTTTAACGGGATAGAATTTTAGTTTTGCAAGATGAAAAGCATTCTGGGTGGTGATGATTGTTGCTCAGCAATGCCAAAGCACTTAATACCACTGAACTGTACACCGAAAACGGATACAATAGTAAATTTTATGTTACATATATATATTACCACAATAAAAACAAATTAGACACACGGATCTCCTCCTCTTCTGTCTCCCCACCTGAACAACTTATCTTGAGGTCTGTATTTAATAGATTAAAAATCTGATAAAGCTGGGAGGGAAGATTGGGGAATCCACTTGACTTAGTTTATTCATTTAAGCCAAAACAACAAAAGAGGAATGCCCTGTGTCCTCACACTTTCTTTAAGACTATCAGAGGAAAAAGAGTTCAGAAGCCACAGCGACACTTCTGGGGAATTATCTCCCCTGATCTGGATGGTTGTGTCTGCAAGTTATACTCAAATCATTTGGGAGAAGAGAGCTTGGGGACAGAAACTGTGACCATTACATCTTATTACGTTTTCTGAGATGCAGCAGGGCTCTCAGAAGAGGAAGCAGTGTGTGCCAAATTTCAGAGCTGGAGAGGGCCTTCATTTGGGTAATTGCAAGCCTTTTGGTTCAGCAGCTGCTAACCGGGAAGGCCTCGGGCTAGAGGCCTCTCCTGCCCTTCCTGAGTGTGCTGTTGCTCCCCCTAGCTGGGCACACAACACAGACACTTCTTGACATGGAATCCTGCTCTTGGAAGAGACTTGTGTAGCGACCATATTCACTCAAGTCAGTGTTGTTTTGTCACTACCTGCATGAAGGTGGATTGTCCGCTCCCTTGAATTTATGTGTTTTGACACATGGGCGAAGGTCATCTTTTTTTCCAGAATTTTAAGATTTTGAAATGTGACTTCTAAGTGATCCTTGTCAGAAAACAGCTGGGCCTCTCCTCTGTGCTTAACACACTGTGGTTTCCTTCTTTTCTCCCAGGGCTTTGTCAGCGACTGTGGTTCAGAAGTGGCCCTGGTGATGGCCTTGGTCACGCAGCCAATTTCCTCCAGACTTCTGGCAGCACGCATATTTATTTCCACTGGGGACTGGAACTGCTGCAGATAGCACTGTGGTGTCACCCAGTTTCATTGTTATAGGGAGGAAATGCCCTTAGACTTTAAAATAGAGAACATGTTGTGGGTAAATAAAAACCTGAAGATTAACTCCAACTCTGGCCTCCAGTTTCACTGTGTTTTGTCAGCCCTAGTTCAAAGTGACCTACTGCTCGGTTTAGGTAGTTTTGGAAGTTTGTGGGTCTTTGGAAACCATTTTCAACGGTGTCATTTAATCTGAGATTTAATCATCTATTATCCACCATGAAAGTATTCATTCACCAGCAAGCACATTTAAGAATTGAATGTGTTTTCACTAAGGTGAATGCAAAGGAGTGGAGCAGAATCAGACCATTTGCTTAAAGGAGTGTGGTCCTGGTTTTTATACCAACTGCCACCTCCAGGGCTGCCCAGGAATTCAGTACTCCCCTGAGTTCACCAATGACATGAGGTTTCATTCTGGCCACCCTTGAGTGACTCAGAGGAGGGCCTTCTGCAGGATGCTGTGGGAACACAAATGTACAAGCTTGGCATTTTCTGCGTTCCTATCATCCAATCTGCAGTGAAGACAGTGGAAATGAATGCAAATGAATGCAGACTGGCAGCCCTGACAAGCTGAGAGAAGCCTTAATTCAGCAGGGTGTACACAATTGATTTCTCATTCCTTAAAGGCGGCGGTCCCTGCTCTCCAGTAAGAAATGGAGATGAAAGAGGAAAAGGATCCAGCAGTCTGCACAAAAGTCCTGGATTCTGAAACAGAATGCTTCCACCTTCACTTTTCATCGGCTCAGCACTGAGACAGTGCGTGATTTTAATATGCAGTTGGGGTCTGTTTTGTCATAAATAGGTTCATTTGTCTTCACTGGTATCTGCCCTGTTGGCAAATTTTCGTGTGCTAGAGGTGGCCTTAAATCTAGATTTTGGAATTGGATAGCGCCCTTCCTAGCCTTATCATGCAAGTGCTACATTCAGCTCAGATATTAATATCTGGGAGGGCCAAGAGGCTAGTGGTTTTTATCTGTGCCTTCAAATTAGAATCTCCTGGAAGGAACTTACACACACACACACACACACACACACACACACACACACACACACACACAATCCAGTTGTGTCAGAATCCTTGGGTGGTTCCCAGACATTGGTATTTTAAAAAATCAGATTGCTTGGAGGATTCAAGTGTGCATCGGTATAGAGAACCTTAGGTCCATACTGAAAGATCCAGGCTCCTGAATGCACAGAGACTCATTTTTATTATATGGATCATAAGATTGGACTGTCCAGAATTTATCACCAGGCTACTGACATCTTTGAGCGGTGGAGAGAGCATGTTTGACCTACAAGTGTGGAGATCCCCAGCTCCGTGCTATTAATAGCTGCATGAGTTCATCTCAGTTTTTATGTCTGAGATGAGTTTTGTATCAGTTTTCTCATCTGTGAAATGGGGATAACACTTACCCTGTGTCCCCCACTGGGCAGTTGGAAAGGACCTAATGAAATCATACATGTATGGGACAGCACAGTGGAAAATACAAAGGGCCGTCCTGGAGGAAGCTGTTCTTATTCCCCAGCATATTTCCCTGTAATAAAAAGCCCAAGGTATCATAACTTAAGTCTACAAATGTGACAGCTCCTCAAAATATTTATAAAACCTTTTCCAAAAAGAGGCTACAGAGGTGAATGGTTCTGGATATATTTGTGATTCAGTGTGGGTCAGTCAAGGCCCAAGAAGGCACTGCCTTAGTCTGCCTTTGGCCTCAGACACCTTGAAGTTTCTACCAGCAGCTCCACCAAAAGCCCCCTTTTTGCACATGCCTACTGGGAGCCTCGGGGTCATTATAGGAGCTGTTATTTAGTATGCATTTATTTTTAATTTTTCCCTTTTTTTCCTTATTGGGGTAACATTGGTTTACAACACTGCATGTGATTCAGAGGCATAGGGTCATACTCTTTAGATGTATGTCAACACACCAACACCATGGCTCAGTCCTCAGCCCATCGGCTCCTTCCTTCCGTGCTCTCTACCCTCCAGCTCTGATCACCTAAATTATACAGATTTTTAGGGTTTGTTGTTGGTTTGGTTTTGACTGGCCTTTGTTTTGTTTCTTTATAATCCATATGTAAGTGAAACCAGTCGATTTTTGTCTCTCCTTCTGACTTATTTCCCTTAACATGATCTTCTCCAGTTCCATCCATGTTGTTGCAAATAATAGGCGTTCATCTTTTTTTAATTGCTTAGTTGTATTCTGTTTTAATAGATGGGACTTCATTTTGGCTTCTGGAATTGGAACTCCTTGTTTACCCCTTTCTCATGGTTTTCTCATTTCTGGTTGACCCTTACTAAAAGTCTCTGAGCCTGGAAGCGGCTGTGGCAGAGAACTGACCGTTGTGTGTTTTGTGAAACCCAGGAGAGAGTTGCGCTCAGAGAACCTCACTAAAGCTGATGCTGGTGTTCGCCTATTTCTAAGGGAACCAAGTTTCCTGGTCCAGGTGATTGCGGTGTGACCCGAGAGTGCGAGGGGAAAAACAAGCAGACCGTGCTGGGCTGGTGTTGACAGTTCCCATCACGGAAGGACCAGCGTGAACACACTGTTTAACTTTGCTGTGGTGTTTTCCTTTCCTGAACACAGTCAACAGCACAGACCTCAGAGAATACAATTGGGATTGTGTTGTCATCCCATCACGAATATCCAGAGTTTGGATTTACTGCCCCGTCCAGCCCCAGAGGAGGAAGTTCTGATGGGGACGCATGAGGGTCACATTCCCCAATCAAGTGTTTCTGGCCGCAGCTGTCTAGCTGGGGGTTTTGCTGCCTTTATCGACTGGCCTCTTATTTTTCTGCCTCTCCAGGGCCTTTTCGTGGGCTTGCTGAACACTCTACAAGGGGTGTTAGTACAGTGGGAGGAATAATAAGGCGCGGGCAGCTTCAGAAAGTTATTATGTCAGGCTTTTGAGTTTTGGGGAAGGACATAAATAAATCATGTGGACCTCTGCAGAACGGAGCATTGTTATTATCTGTGTGTGGGCCTTTTGGCTTTCTGTGCAAACCCCTAGCTAATCAAGTCCATCATCTGCAAGACCCACAGAGGAGCCTGTAAGGAATATATGGGCTCCTTGAGGGTAGGGCCCTTGGCTGCTTCATAAAAAGTGCTTAGTGAATGTTCACTCAACTGATGATGCCTTATCCTCTATTTCAAGTGATTTGAAATTGCAAAGCAGTGATAGTTCAAGTGATAGATGTGGTTGTATGTCCATATTCGTCTTACGTGTTTAAATCAAATGTCGTTCCTGTCTTACTCTACCCGGCTGCAGCAGAGGCTGTGCTTGCTTCTAATAGCATTATCAATCATCCTTCTTCACACAGACCTTTGTCGCTGTGCTGTCCTCGAAAGACCAGAGTTTCCTTGTGTTGTCAGGATGAGGTAATGACATCATGAAGCCGAAACTGCTTTTCAGTTGGAGAGCAGTATGGAAATAATAGAGATTCATTAATGCTGCTACTACTGATAATTATGACCAGGCAGCTCTCATTATGAGGCAAGGGGGTAATATAACATATTATGGATTCTTAGCACAGGGTAACCCCCGAGTGTGCATGAACACACACACACACAGCTTATATGAATCATGCTCTTCATTATTACACAGTTTGGCTTGCCTTGGACCACACCTGCATAAGTCAATAAAAATTTATCTAACTGAACATAATAACATCTGCTCAAATCTATCACATGGAGACACTGTGCTGTGGACTCACATGGTCTGAACTCCTGCAATGACACAGTGAGGTAGCAGTGTTGTTTGCTTTTTACAGACAAGGAAGCAGAAGTCACTTGTCCTAAGCCATGTAGGAAGTATGTGGGGCAGTCAGGACTTCGACTCACAGGTCAGCCTTCCTGCAAGTGTATATTAGCAATTATATTTTGAGACAGTTTAGCTCCTCTGGCCTCTAGCATAGACTTTGGACAAAACTCACTTGCCGCGTGAGGGAAGAATCTAGTTTATTCACTATTTGCACTGAGAAAGTGTTTGATAGAGTGCTTGGTACATAGCTAGCTAGTACATTTATCCGTGTGTGTTTATATCCTCATCTTTGAAAAAATGCCTTTGCAGTTCCGTCCAGTAAAAACATCACTCTTGGTGTACATTTCTGAGTTTTGACATGAGTCATGTAACCATCACCAAAGTCAAGACACAGAATATTTCTATACCCCCCCCCCATTCCCTTGTTTTGCCCCTTTGTAGCCAAACCCTCCTTCCAGCTCTAATCCTCGTCAACCTTTCCCTATAGGCTTCTTCCTCTACAGCTTTTTTTTTTTGCTAGAATGTAGTATAAATGGAATCATACGGTATGTAGTCTTTTGAGTTGGTGTCTTTCTCTCAGCATAATGCATTTGAGATTCACCCGTGTCATTCATGTATCAATTGTTTGCTCCTTTTTATTTCTGAGTATTGTGCCATTGTGTGCCATCCAACAGTTTGTTTGAGCCATTCACCAGTTAAAGGGCTCTTGGGCTGGTTCCAGACTGGGCAGTTATGAATATAGCTGTTAAAAGCATTTGCATGTAGGTTTCTGTATAAACATATGTTTTCATTTATCTTGGATAAATACCTAAAAGTGGGCCTGCTGGGCAATATGGTAGGTGTGTGTTTAACTTTATCAGAAGCTGCTAAACTATTTCCCACAACGTCTGTACTAGTTTATATTCCCACTGGAGTGCTTGGTAGTTCTAATTGCTCTATATTCTTAGTTGCTCTCGGTATTGCCAGGTTTTTTCCTTTTAATTTTAGCCATGCTAATATGACATACAGAGATGTCTCACTTTAATTTTAATTTGCAGTCCCATAATAGCTAATAGTGTTGACCATCTTTCCTTGTGCTTGTTTGCTACCCTTATGCCTTTGGTGGAGTATTTGTTTATATTTTTAACCAATAAAAATTGTATTGCTTATTATTAAACTTTGAGAATTCTTTACATGTTTTATATATTATATATTCAAAAATTTCTTTCTGAAAAATTTGATTTTTGAATATTTTTTAGCTCATAAAGTGGCTTGTCCTTTTGTCCTCTTAAGAGTGTCTTTGTATAGCAAAAAGTTTTTTTATTTTGATGAAGTCCAATATTTTAAATTTTCTGAATCTTGCTTGTGATGTCATAGCTAGGAACTTTTGGACTAAACCAAGAGTACAAGATTTTCTTCTAAAAGTATTATAGTTTCATGTTTTGCCTAATATAGATGATCCAATTTGGTTTTTTTTAATATATATATTTTTATTGTTATTTATATCTTTTACGCTTTGTATTCCCCTTGGGTAACCCACCACCAATTCACCCGTGATCCATCTCTGTGGTCCCCTGTGTTCTTTTCTACTCCATTTTGTGCCCTTACTCTCCCCTCCCCCCCCCCTCACTGAGTGTCTCTCTCCTATTTGGTTTCCCTATAGTCCTGTTGTAAGTAAAACCATTCTATATTTTTCTCTTTCTGGCTTATTTCACAGAGTATGATCCCCTCTAATTCCATTCATGTCGCTGCAAATTGCATGTGTTTATCTTCTTTCCATGCTGAATAGTATTCCATTGTGTATATGTACCACATCTTCTTGATCCAATTATCTACCTTTGGACATCTGGGTTGCTTCCATACCTTTGCTATTGTGAACAGTGCCGCAATGAACATACGGGTGCATGTATCCTTTTGAATTAGTGTTTTGTGTCCTTTGGGTAGATTCCCAAAAGTGGGATTGCTGGGTCGTATGGAAGCTCCATGTTTAGCAGTTTGAGGAACTGCCATACAGCTTTCCATAGTGGTTGGACCAGTTCGCGTTCCCACCAGCAGTGTCGAAGAGTTCCTTTTTCTCCACATCCTTTCCAGCATTTGTTGCTGCCTGTATTTTTAATGTGTGCCATCCTCACAGGTGTGAGGTGGTATCTCATTGTGGTTTTGATTTGCATTTCCCTGATTATAAGTGATGTTGAACATTTTTTCATATACCTGTTGGCCATTTGCTTTTCTTCTTTGGAGAAGTGCCTTTTGAGCTCTTCTGCCCATTTTTTGACTGGATTATTTACTTTGTTTTTGTGGAGTTGTGTGAGTTCCTTGTAAATTTTTGTTATCAGTCCTTTATCAGTTGTATTGTGTGCGAAGACCTTTTCCCAGTTGGTAGGGTGTCTGTCAGTTTTGGTTAATGTCTCTTTTGCTGTCCAGAAGCTTTTTATTTTGATGTAATCCCATCTGTTTATCTTGTCCTTCACTTCCTTCGCTTTGGGGGATGTGTCTTTAAAGATTTTGCTGAGATGTATGTCTTGTAGAGTTTTGCCTATATTTTCTTCTATAAATTTTATGGTTTCAGGTCTTACGTCCAGGTCTTTTATGCATTTGGAGTTGGCTTTTGTGCAGGGTGTGAGGTAGTAGTCTAGCTTCATTTTTTTACATGTAGCTGTCCAGTTTTCCCAGCACCATTTATTGAATAGATAGATGATCCAATTTGGGTTTATTGTTAAGGTAAGGAGTTATATGTTGTGATTCAACTTTTTGCATAAAGATTGTTCTGACAATACTTATTAAACAAATTTTCTCTACTTTTGGAGAAAGTGATTTGCACATTTGTAAAAGTCTATTGACCATATTTGTGTGGGTATACACAGGACTGTGTATTCTGTGTCATTCATCTATGTGTTCTTTGCCAATACTATAATGTCTTGATTATTTTGGTTTTATGCTAAATCTTGAAATCAGGTAGTGTGAATCTCCCAACTTTCTACTTCCTTTAAAAAATGTTTTTAGCTATTACATTTCCTTTGCCTTTCCATGCATATTTTAGAATTATGTCAATTCCTACAGAAAAATCTATTGGCATTTATATTACAATTGCATTGAATCTATAGATCAATTTGGAAAAACTAACATTCAAACGATATTAATCTTTCAATCCATGAACATGGTCTGTTTCTCTATTTAATAGATTTTCTTTCATTTCTTTAATCAGTGTTCTCTAGTTTTTGATATACAGATCCTGTACATATTGGTTGTATTTGTACCCAAGTGTTTCATGTTTTTATTGTTGCTATTGCTTGAAAACGTTCATTATTTTTTGCTAGTCTGTAGAAATCAATTGGTTTAAACATATTGACTTTGTATCCTTTGATCGTGCCAAAATCTCTTTAATTCTAGATGCTTTTCAAAATAGATTCTATGGCCAATCATGTCATCTATAAGTGGAGGTAGATGTATCTTCCTTTTCAATCTGTGCCCCTCTTATATCTTTGCCTTGCTTCCTTGCACTTATGTGGTGTTCAGATCAGATGACAAGCTTGAAGACTCAGTTGACAAATTTGTCTCACCCTTTTTGGACAGTAGTAACAATGTCCATTCAGTTTTCAAAGCTTTTGCTGTGCTGCTTGGATCTGCCTCATAAGTCACCTTGAGGAGTTAGTTGAGATTTGTGTAGTTCTTTCTATCATAACTTCTCAAAGCCATTGTCTTTCTGGATATGTTTCATATATACACACATCACATGGGAAGCCTGCAACTTGTGCTGATTCACACACAGATTTACAGTGTCTTCTACTTCTCCCTCTTGGGGATTTTCTTTATACTTTCCTGCTCAGGGGTCCCTTATAGACCAGTTCTTATGGCCAGAAAGGCAAATATGTCTCAGACTTTTACCCTCCAGCACACACACTGTTTGGCAGTTCTGTGTGACTGGGGACCAGAGCTGTCCTCAGGGCAAAGCAAGAAGAAATAAAGCAAAAATAACCAACATCTCTTTCCACTCTTCAGACCTCAGGATGCCCCTTCTGGATTCCTTTGGCCAGAGATTTGTTTGTGGGGGTTGTTGTGGGTGCTCCTGTTGCCCAGCAGTGCTGTGACATGAGCAGGGCTCCATAGGAAAGAAAAAAAATACTGAACGTCCTGTCACATGCTTTGATTTTCAAGGACCCCTTTCTCCAGTCATTTTGCCAGGAAGAAGAGATTTTTATTGGCATTTTTGTCTCCTCCCACTGTATAGCTGCTTGATTTGACTTACCATTGCTTCAAAGTCAAGAGTTAAAGGAAGACAATTCAACCCAGGAAATTTGCCAGTGTATGCTTCTGCAAGTTCCAACTTCTTTCTCAATCTATCTAATAAAGTTTGCTTTTCAGAGTCCTTAAGAAGTTGTTCTTTATATTCTGTGCAGAGATTTACTTGTGATTGCTGGGAGAGAGAGGCTTTTGTGGGCTTACTCCATCTTCGGTAGTCCCCTACATTTTCTGTCCACCCCCCCCAAAAAAAAAAAACAAATAGCATGTGATTT
>PVIJ01016496.1:0-32489 GCA_004024925.1 Scalopus aquaticus | reverse complement strand
CGGGGGGCGGGGACGGGGGGCGGGGACGGGGGCGGGGACGGGGGCGGGGCGGGGCGCGTACCTTCTCGGTGTCCTCCTTCTTGACCTGCTTCAGGTTGGCGCGCAGGTCCATGCACACCTTGTGCTTGGAGCCCAGCAGTGCCTTCAGCATGGCGTCGGCCGACATGCGCACCCGCCGCAGTGGCGGGCGCTTGAACTTGCCCCTCAGGTCGAACAGCTTCTGGTTCATGTCCTCCAGCTGTGGGGGCGCAGGGGCTGGGTGGCGGCCGGCACCCCCACCCGCAGTCCGGCACCCCCGCCCGCCCGCCTGCCCGCTCACCTCCTTGGTGCTCTTCTGCACCTTCACCTCCATGTCGTATTTCTCCTCCTCTGCCTCATCGATCTTGGCGTGCAGCTGTCTGCAGAGTTCCTGGGGCGGGACAGTGTGCGTGGGACCCTGGGCCGCCCCCGTTCTGACGGCCCTGCCCACCCGACTGGTGGAGACGCTGAGGGGTGCACGGATGCTCCCTGGGCTGGATGCTGGGGGATGCCCCAGGGTAGTATGCTCCCGGGAGGGGGTGCTCCCTGCAGAGTGCTCCTGCGGTGGGGGCTCCCGGGGCGGGGGGCTCCGGGGGCGGGGGGCTCCCGGGGCGGGGTGCTCCCTGCAGAGTGCTCCTGCGGTGGGTGCTCCCGGGGCGGGGTGCTCCCGGGGCGGGGGGCTCCCGGGGCGGGGGGCTCCCGGGGCGGGGTGCTCCCGGGTGGGGGGCTCCGGGGGCACGCTGCCCAGGCGGGTACCTGCACTTCGGACATGGAGCCAGGGATGTGCAGCGGGGGGCAGCGCTCGGCCAGGTAGTTCTGCTTCTCCGACTCGCGGCGGCCCACCTCCTTCTCCAGCTCCGTGGCTGCGATCTGGAGCATGACGCTCTGGGGCGGGCGGGGGCAGGTGAGGGGACGCGGACCCCACCCTCCCGCGCCCCCCACGCCCTCCCCGGCGGGCGCCCACCTTCAGGTGCTGTCTGCGGGCCGTGATGGCCCTGTTGCGCTTCTGCAGGGAGAGGAGCAGAGTCAAGGCCAGGCCGGCCGGGCCAGCACCCCAGCACCCCACATCCCCTCCGGGCTGCCACAGCGCAGGGGCTCCCAGGCTGGGCCCAGGACGGGCCGGTGTGGGACCCTTGGGGCGCAGCAGGCTGGGAGGAGCAGGGGCGCGGCCGAGGGCTGGCCCCGGGGCAGCGGGGCCCAGGGAGGGGAGTCCTGGGGACGCAGCAGCGTCTGGGGCCACTTCCCGGCGATCTCAGCGTCCGGCGGTGCTGGGCCAGGAACCCCGGCCTCAGGTCCTGAAGCTCTGACCTACCCCGAGGGGGTCCCCCAAGCAGGTACTCACCTCCTCACTGTGCGGGAGGGCGGGGCGGGGGAGAGAAGAGAGAGGTTAGGCCGTGCCGTGGGGCCTGTGGGAGCTGGGGGCAGGAGTGGGTGTCGGGGGACCCCAGCCCCCTGGGGCAAGTGGGGCTGCAGGGCGGGGATCAGGGGCTGCACTTACTCCCCCATCCTGAGGTCCTGGGCCTAGAACCTGCGTGGAGAGAAAGGTGGAGGCGTCGGGGCCCAGCCCTCCCGGTGTGGGGATAGGGCCTCCGCTAGCTGACCCCCCATTCTCCGCTCCGGCCTCCTTAGAGGGACCCGGCCGGAATTCCCCGGGGCGAGAAGAAAGAGGAGAAAGTGTTCCCGAAATGTCCCAGGCAGGCCTGAGTCAGTGCAGCTGTCCCGGGGGGGTGGGGGGGGGCAGGTGGCTGCCAGAGCACCCTGTTATTTTTAACTCTGCTCCTTCGAATGACTCCAGGCCTAAGAGTGTGCAAGCAACTGCTCCCCAGTTTGGCCTGGGGACACGGGCCCTGGGTCCCTCAACCCACAGAACCCCCCTCCAGGCCCCGGAAGCGAGGCCTGGTCATGAGTCGTCCAGGCCCCTGCCCACCAGCCCACCCCCCAGCGTCTCTGTCACCCCCAGCTCCATCGAAGCCCCCAGAGAGGGCTGCAGGCAGCCCCCCGCCCCGCCCCAGCCCCCCAGGCCAGCCCCAGGCCCGCCCGCAGGCCCCCAGGGCAGCCGCGCCTGTCCTGGCCGGGCCGGCCTCACCGAGCTCTGGCGGGACACTGGCAAACGGTCAGGCGGGCGGGCAGCGGCGAGTCGAGCTGGTGGGCCCGGGGAGGGGTATAAATGGCCTCCCCAGGCTGGGCCCCTGCTCAGAAAGGGCATGAGCGCGCCTCAGACCAATGGGGGCACAGGGCCCTCCCCACCTGCCCAGGCCGCTGGCCCGGCCCAGCTCCAGGCCCGCCGCAGGCCCGGCCGGACAGCTAGTCCAAGAAGTCTTGGGGGGGCGAGGAGGGGCTGCTCTATTTAGGGCTCGTGACGTGGAGAAGCCGCCGTCCTGCAAGGAGCCGGGCAGCTGTCAGCTCCCTGCCTGGGGCCGGGCACGCGTCTCGGGGTCAGCTGAGGGCCACTCGGTGCCGGCCAGTTCTGTCCCCAGCTAGGGTCCACATGCGGACCTGGCTCTGCTCCCCACGTGGCTTCCTGGGGCGCTCGGCCTCTCTCTCCAGCTCCCTGCACCCCTGGAGCCCAGGGTGGCCCCACACGTGGCTTCCTGGGGCGCTCGGCCTCTCTCTCCAGCTCCCTGCACCCCTGGAGCCCAGGGTGGCCCCACACGTGGCTTCCTGGGGCGCTCGGCCTCTCTCTCCAGCTCCCTGCACCCCTGGAGCCCAGGGTGGCCCCACACGTGGCTTCCTGGGGCGCGCTCGGCCTCTCTCTCCAGCTCCCTGCACCACTGGAGCCCAGGCTTGGGAGTGTCCTAGACCATGTTCCCCCTTTTCCAGGCTGGCTCCCGGGGTAGAGGCAAGGCCTGGACCCCCACAGGGAGCCCAGAGCTGCGGCCGCATCTGGGGTCTCGTGGAGGGCCTGGCCTCTCAGGGGAGCCCCCCTCCCCCGGGAGCAGGAGGGATCCCTGGGTCTCAGCCCGGCCCAGACGCCTGCCCGCAGCCCGAGTAGCTGTTCTCCTTCCAGCTGCGCCCGCCTCCCCGCCGGGGCCTCGCTGCGCTCTTCCCACCCGGCCCGGCCCGCACCCCGCCGCACCCCCACCCACCACAGGCATCCGGGGACCATGACTTGGCACCCTCTGTGCCGGGGGGCTGCTCTCACGGCGGGGGAGGTGGGGGAGAGAGCCTCCAGAAGTGCAGGGGCCGGCTGGCGGCTGGGCTGCGCCCGGAGGCCCGGGGCTTCGGAAGGCGTCTACTGCCCCCTGCCGTCCGAGGGGAGCCCCACGGCCCAAGGCGTGGGGCCCCTCCCTCCCTGTCAGCGCCCCCCAAACACCCCTCGAGTGCCCGGTGCCCCATCCTCCCCCGGGGGGGGGTGTTGACCCCGTCCCACGCCGTCTCCACGCTCCGCCGCTGCAGGAGACAGACAGAGGCCCCCACCCCGCCGGGCCTGCGGGAGCCGGGGTCAGGCTGGGGAGAGGCCGCGGGCTGGCTGAGGCCGCAGGGGAGCCCCTCCCCGCCTCGGAGGGGGCGCCACGACGGGCCCCGCGGGGCGCAGGAAGGGGCGCAGAGGCGGCGAGGCGGGCACTTCTCACAGAGGCCCCCAGGCGCCCCGACTGGAAACCGAAGCTCGGGGTGGGTGCGCCCAGGAGCCAGAGGCGGGCAGGGCAGCGGGGCTGCGGGTGAGCACCCGGCCCACCTCCCGCAGGCCCCGGCCACGGCCCACCCGGAGCGGCCGCCGGGCCAGACGGCCAGCACCAGGGCGCGCTCCGCCGACGCGGCCGAGCGCAGCAGAGGGAGTGACAGGCGGCTCCGGTTCACCGCCCACCCAGCCCCAGGCCGCCCGCCTGGGCCGCGGGAGGGTGGAGGGAGGTGACCGCCTGCGGGCCGGGCCTTCTCGGCCACCGTCCTCTCCCTCGCCGGCTGCGCGCAGGAGCCGCGTGGCCGCGGACAGGTGGGGGACGGGGCGTCGGCTGCACAGGCCCCGCCTCTGCCGCGGGGCGTCGGGCTGGCTCTCACCTGCAGGCCAGGCCGCGCCTCCAGCCCCGCACGGTCAGCGCCCGAGCCAGGCACACGCGAGCGCGAGGGCGCATCCGCCGGCTGCTCTGCCGCGGTAAGAGGGACCCCCGGAGCTGCGCCGGGGCCGGGGTCGGGGCGCCCTGCAGTGTGCGCGGGCGCAGAGGGAGCCGGCGTCGGGGCGGGGCGCAGACGCAGACGCCCTGCGGGAGGGCCGGGGCAGCTCTGCGTGGTCCGGGGCGGTGGGGTGAGCGCCCGGCTGCCTGCTGACCCGCTAGGGGGCCGCGGCCTCAGGGAACGTGGGCAGAGCGTGCCCGGGCACCCTCACCCGGCGCCCACTCCCGGCCTGGCCGGAGATGCTGGCGTGTGCGTGGGGTCCGGGCCACCCAGGCCCCTGCCCTCAGGTCCACGCCTGCTTGAGGCCAGTTTGATCTGGAGGAGGGGCGCAGCCGCCAGCTCGGCACCCAGCACCCCGCCCCCCGCTGCTCCGGAGCCCAGAAGGCCCTCGCCTCCCAGCTCCCCGCTCACACTCAGGGAGGGTCCAGGTCCCCGACCAACTCCAGGTCGTCCGGACCAGTGGGCCACACCAAGGGAGGGCCCAGCCTCCGGGCTGGAGGGTGGACGCCGCCCCAGCCGGGCAGGGGAGGGCTCGGGCCCCGGGCAGCGTCACAGCCAGCGCCACTCCTGCTGGTGCCTCCTCCGGAACCTGCTGTGGCTGCCGGGCCCCAGTCTGCCCTGCGCCGCCCCTGACACCATCAGCTACGGCCAGGAGGGCCCCGCTCCGCTCCCAGGCTCTCCGGACAGACCCCGGGGCTCAGCCTGCCCCCGCTGGCTGCCCTCTGGGGCGGCCCAGGCTTGGGGCGGGGTGTCCGGAGCGCGGGGCTCCCCGCCGGCGGTGGGTGCTGCTGGGCGCTGCCCGGGCCCTGGCCTCCTGGCCTCGGGCTTCCCCTGCCGGGGGCGGTGGTGGCAGGTGGCCCAGAGGAGTCGCAGCGGGGAGCAGCCTCGGCACCCCTCCCCTCTGGGGCCTGGAAACGCGGAAGTCCTGGTGAGCAGTCGGGGCGGCTGGACGAGTGTCCAGGGTGACCGGTCACCGGGGTGAACCCTCGGGCCCCTGCCCGCCGCCCCCTCTGGCGATCTGCAGTCAGGTCGGGGCCGAGCAGCCTGGGCACTGCCCTCATGCGTCCCTGCCCGGCATCTCCTCCCCCCCAGGACCCCCTCCGGGAAGACTCTCCCCAGACGCTGGACCCCCCTGGGTTGTGGAAGGCCCCCTCACCCCTGCCTGCGCCTCGGGCCCAGCCACACCAGAGCCCGGCTACCCGGGCCGGGCTGGGGCTCTGAGGGGGCTTGCGGGGGTCGGGGCAGCGGGCGGGGGAGTGGGGGCCTCTGCAAGCCGGGCGGGCGTCCCCTACGGGGTGCAGGCCCAGCTGCAGTGGGCGGGCCGGCGGGCACTCCTGCAGCCTGACTCGGCCCCGCAGACCTGCACGGGGCGGGGCGCTGCCCACCTGCTGCGGCGGGGAGCGCTCACCTGGCCGACTGGCACACTCCGCCACTGGCGGCCCGCTGCTCCCCGGAGCTGGGTTCGGGGCCAGCTACTGGAAGCGGTCATCTAAACAGGCCAGGCAGAGCGCAGACCCCGGCCAGGGCCCCAGGGCGCCCCCGCGCAGTCCCACCCCCGCCGGCCGTCTGGCCGAGGCCCATGGGGGTCCTAGGAGATGGCCCCGCGGGAGTCCTGGGGGTGCCAGTGCAGGGGGTGGGGTCTGGGGCAGGAGGGTCCGGCGGGATCCCCAGGGCCCGCTGGTGGTGAAGGCGCAGCCCCGCTCGGCCACCAGGTGGCGCCATTCGCCCCGCGGCCTCTGCAGCAGCCCCTGCACCCGGCGGCCTGTGCAGGCTGCCTTGCCCGGCCCAGGCCACTGCCCTCCTCGCCGGCTGCCTCTGGGCAGGATGTCCTTCCTGTGGCCTGTCCTCTGTGGCCGGGCCGGCTCAGTTGGCCGCCCCTCCTGGAGGCCACCCCCCAGCCCCACCGGGGCAGGGCCACCACCCAGGGCGGCTCCCTCCCCAGCCCCAGCCCCTCGAGACACCTCCTCCGGGAGGGCCTCCCTGGGGGCTCCAGGCCTCAGGCCTGCCTCCTGCCTGGGCGTGGTTCGGCTTCTCCCTCGGGTCCCGGTCCCCAGAGTGGCCGCTGGTCAGCCCAGGTCCCGGCCCCGCGATGGCCTCCTCCTCCAGCCTCCTGCTGCGTCTGACCTGGGGCCCCAGCAGTAGCGTCTCTGTGGACCTCTCTCTGGGAGAGCCAGAGTCCCCCAGGTGTTGGGGTGCAGCTGGGTGTGCGGGGCCCCCCAGCTTCAGCCTTCCCCCCGGGGCCCTGGCACCAAAGGCCTGTCGCACCGCGGGCACCCTGGGAGGGGCGGCCGGCGCCTCCGGCCGCAGCTGCTGGAAGCCCTTGGGAGGAGCCCCAGGCACCGGCGCCCGCTGGGCCCTCCTCGGAAGATGCCGCCGGCAGGCCAGGTGTGCGGGCAGGTGCTGCCTGGCTTCCAGAGCCCAGAGAACCTTCTAGAGCTCAGGGCAGCCTTGGCCGCACTCAGCTGGGCCGCCCAGCCCCTGGGGCACGGAGTCCCTGGGAGCCAGGGGCCGGCTCCCGCCGAGCTGGGCACCTCGGGCTTCATTTGGGCCAGGCGGGGCCGGTCTCCTGGCCCCACACTTGCTCCCGCCGGTTGATCTGGTCCAGTTGCCCCGGGCCAGCTCTGGGTGGCCTCCCAGGCCAGCGGGCACTGCAGCCGTCTCGGTGGCCCGTGGACACGGGGCTGGCTGATGCTCTCAGGGCTGGCCGGCGCCCGCGGGACACTGGCGCAGGCTGCTTCGGGGCTTGTGCCGCGCCGGGCACCGTGGCCCTGGCGGGACCTGGGTCTTTCTCTGGCCCGACCCGGCGACTGGGGTTTGGAGGACACGGCTGACCCACGTTCCCGGGGCCGGGGCAGCGGAGGCAGGGGCGCAGAGGCTGGGGGGCCCCGGGAGCGCGGCGCACGTGCCTCACGGCCCCCGGCCCCACTGTAGCCCTTTGTGCCGCTCTGGCCAGACAGGCGTCTGAGGTTCCAGGGCAGGGAAACCAAACAGAGCGGCCGCCGGGCCGGCCCTGCAGTGCAGACGCGGCCGCGGGCCTGGCAGGGCGCCTGGGCAGGGCGCTTCCGCTGAGGCCGCCTGGAGAATGTTTGAGGTTGGGACTCGTGGCACCGCCGGCTGGGGGAGCCGGGGCTGCTGGCACGACACCCCGAGACGTGCTGGGACAGCACGCACACACGCTGCCCGTGCTGGCCCCGCGGCTGCACCCCGCTTACGCCCGCTGCCCGGCTGCATCCCGCCTCCGACGGTGCTCACGCGGCGGGGGCTGGTTCTCGCGGCCCCTCGGGGCCCCTGAGACTCTCCGGGGTCTGCTCTGCTCCCCCGTGTGGCCACTTGCCGGGAAGCGGGGGGGCTGCGTGTGCCCAGCGGGGCCGCTCGGCTCTCTGACCAGCCCGAGGCCTCAGGCCCAGCGGCGTCCTCCAAGCTCTGTTCACCTTCTCTCGGGGCCCTTCCGGGGGAGCACCCTCTCTCCGGGAACCTGGGGTGTGCCCCGAGGCCTGGGTGCGGCCGCCTGAGCCCACTTGCTGGGCCCCTACTGCCTGGCCCAGAGGCCTGCGCACCAGCCGGCAGTGCCTGCCCATGGAGTGGACGCCAGCGCTGCCCGGGCCTCACCTGCCCATGCCCAGTGGGCCCTGAGTCCACGCTCCATTCACCCCAGGCCAGGCGCTGCCCGGTGTCTGCGACACATTCCTGTCCCCAGCACCTCTGGGACACGGGGGCCTGCACCCCATCAGCCAGCAGTAAACTGCACCCCGTAGTCTGGATGTGGGCCCTGCACCCTGTTAGTCTCATGTCTGTGTACAGCGGCCTGCGTGTGAGGTCTGTGCCCACGAGCCTGAATGCCTGGTTCTTGGACCCCGTAGTGGGGTGTCTGGCTCCTGCACCCCCTCTGCTGAGCTCAGCCCACACGCTCTTAGCCATGTCCCAGGGCGCCAGCCTGCACCCCACTCCCTGCAGGGCCGTGACCCCTCAGCCCTTCACAGTCAGGTCTGCCCCTGGCTGGGGTGCACTCCCTGTTGGAGAGACGGGGACCCCCACTTCTCTGGCATCTGCAGTGTGGACTGCAGGCCCGGGGCTCCAGCCTCACGGCCCCCGGGTCCCGGACTGCCTGCTCCCCCCGCCGGGGCCTCCGGCCCCCACCCGCGGTCACAGGAAGGCCCCCTGGCCGCCGAGCCTCCGGAGCCGCCTGGACGCCGTCCTCCACCCGCCGCCGGCTGGCTTCCAGGGCCACCCGCTCTCCGAGCGGGCCCGGCCCCCCCGCCTGGCAGCCGCCGCGCACGTAGCCCACGTCCAGGTGCAGTGAGGGCCGTTCCAAGTTCCACTGCGGCTTGGCCGCCGGCGCCCCTCGGGGCCGCGGCTGTGTGGGCCTTTCATCCAGGAGCCGCCCGCAGCCGCGGCCTCCGGTCTGGGCCCCACAGGCTGGGTGGCGGAGGCTGCGGACCCCACTCACAAGGGACCCCAGGTCTGCACCCCACGGCCACGGCCGGCCAGCAGGCCCCGCACCTGCTGCGCCGCTCCTGGGGGCGCGAACCCCCTCGGCGCCCGCCCGCACCCCGTCGCCGCAGCCTGGGGTGGTCCGTGCCGGCTCCAGGCCCGCGTCCTTGGCGGCCGGCGCCCATTCAGGGCCTCCGCTCCGCCCCCGCGCGTGGAGGCCGCCCGCCCGAGACAGGCCGCCTTTGTGGCCCCTGTTCCGGGAACAGCTGCCGCTCGGCCAGCAGCACATTCCGGGCTGGCGCGCGGCCAAGGCAAACCTCAGGCCGGCGCGCGGCCAGCGGGGCACCGGGTGGGCCGTGGGCAGCGTGCGGGCGAGGGGGACCCTGGTTTGGGGCGGGGATCAAAGCGCACCCCGCTCGGCCTGGCTAGCCAGCACATTCCAGGCCCTCGCGCGGGCGGACGGGAGGCCGACCTGGCCGCCAGGCCGGTCCACACTGCTGGCTGGGCGGGGGCCGGGGCCCAGGCCCGGGCTGGGGGCAGAGGCAGCGACAGGACCGCGCACCCTCGCCCCTGCTGAGACCCCACCGCGGCCGGGAGGGCCAGGGAGGTGGCCCCTGGCCGGCCCGTCCCCCGCCGGCCGCTGGGCTCTCCCGGCCGGCCCGCCTGCGTCAGACACGCGAGGTTGCTGTGTCCGCTCCTGGGTGCAGGGTCCCGGCCAGCCGGCCCCCCGGGAGAGCCAGGACCCGCGCCGTCTCGAGCCCAGCGCTGCCCGGCTGGGGGCCTGGGCCCGGACTCCGTGGGGTCTGCCCGACTCAGGGGTTTGCATGCCCTGGGGCGTCTCTGGGCCTGTCTGTGGGGTCCCCTCTCTCAGGGCCCTGGAAGAACAGTTACCCCAGGTTGAGGGTCCTGCACCCCCCCGCCCAGCCCGTCTGGCTGCGCCACGGCCCCGCCCACCCTGCCTGGCCGCCGGCCCTGTATGACCACCCCCCCCCCCGCCTCTGGGGGTCTGGCAGGATGCAGGAGCCCCTTCCCACAGGTGGGGGCACTGGGTGGCCGAGGTGGTCCTGCACCCCGGTGGGCTGGCGTGGGAATGAGCCCAGTGGGCGCTGCGGCCAGCGGGGCACCCCGAGCTGGGCTGGGCCCACGAGGGTCTCCTCTCCAGCCTCCTGGGCGCGCCGGCAGCCCTGGAGGTGACGGAGGCTGCTCGGGGTGCAGCGAGGCCCCCCGCCGTCCTCTGGGCCCCCTGTGCGGGCTGGGCCGGGGCGCCCGCCTGCCCACGCTGGCCCGAGAGGCCTCCGGTGTCCACTCCCACGGCTGCAGCAGCCGGCCACCCTCACTCAGCCTTGGGGGTCTCGGAGGCCCGCTGGGCTCCCTGGACAGGCCAGGGTGCCTGCCCCCCACTGCCTCACTGACCGCCCACAGTGGACGGTCACCCCCAAGGGCAAGAGTGCCCGGGAGCCGGGGCTGGCCAGGGTCTCGCCGCCCCTGGGCCGCGAGTGGCCTGCAGGGAGTGGGCCCACCAGCACCCCTTGCCGGGAGGCCAGCCACAGGGCTGGGGGCGGCCAGCGGGGCAGCCCTGGCCGCAGGTGGCCATCAGGCAGGTTCCAGGCTCCCCCTGCTGTCCGCCGGCCGCCCCTGCACCTGACCTCCGGCTCCCGCTCACCCAGGCGCGTCCCCCGGCCCTGCCGCAGTGTTGGGCGCCCCCTTCCGGACAGGCCTCCCAGGTCCAGCGCAGGCTGCCCGGCTTCTCCCCCGGGCCCTCCTGCCACTCGGTGGGGACCCCGCCTCCCCGTCCCCCGCCCCAGCACCCCGGCCCGGCCCGGCCCGGCCTGGCCTAGAGGTCACCTTGGTCCTTGACACTGAGACCCCAGAGGCCCCGGTGGCGGCTGGGCCTGGGACTTCTGTGGGGCCTGCCCACGGCCAGCGGGCCCGGCCCCACAGCCCTCCCAGAGCACTGCCCGGCTGGGGCGCCCCTCCCGCCCCTCCTCTGGCGCCGCCGGACCCTCCCCGACATCCCACCGGAGTGGATGCAGCCAGGCCAGAGGCCCGCATCGACCTGGGGTGCAGACACGGGGTTCCGGGGGCCCCACAAGCCACGCAGGGCGTGAGCTGCCTGCGGCAGACCGCTCCCCAAAGACGCCCGCGCTGCACCTGCAGGCCTGGGGCGTGGCGAGGAGAGGCCGGGCACTGGCCCCCAGGCTGCTGCCAGCCCACCGTGCTGCGGGCAGCGAGCCGAAGCCCTCCCTCCTGGGGCTGCGGTCACCCTCAAGCCCGGGACCCAGGCCTGGCCCTGGGAGGCTGCCGGGGTCTATGGCTTCCGGCCGGGGGCTTCTGAGGCTCCTGAGAATGGGGCGGGAGCCGCGTTCTCAGTCCCTGGCCGCGGGCAGGGCCGCTGGGGACCGGCCGCTCGGTCTGTCCCTGGGGGCCTCTGCAGTCACCCTCTCTGGCTGTCCCCACGCCCCCTGTCCGTGTGACCCTGGCACCCCTGCAGGCCGGGCTCAGCGCCTGGTGTCACGGGGTGCCGGCCCCCCAACCTGGCCCCTGAGCAGAGGCCCCCCAGTTCCTGCTGCCCGCGGGAGCCAGGCGGCGAGGGCGAGGAGGGGCGGGGGGCTCTTGGTGCCCGCAGCTGTGCCCGCCCGTGGGCCCTCTCGGTCATCGCCATGGACACACGCAGCACCCCCTCGCCCCCACCCGTCGCCCCCACCCACCATTCAGTCGCGGCCAGCCCTGCTGCCCGCCCGCAGGCCGGGTTCCTGGGGCCAGGCGCCGAAGTCCCGAGGCAGGGACAGGCTGTTCCTGCAGAGCCGCCGGCCCCGCACTGTGCGCAGAGAGAGGCCGGGCCCGTCCACCACGGGGCCGAGCGTCCCCCGAGACGCAGGCAGGCCAGCAGGGCGCGCCCGGCCAACACCGCAGCCGAGCCCCCGGGCAGCAGGGGCACGGTGCGGGCTGCCGGGCACGGGGGACGGCCCCGCCGGCCCAGGCAGCTCCTGCCCCTGCAGCCCCTCGGCCCCGCCGCCAGCTGCCCCGGGCACAGGCTGGCACCCCTTGTCCTGGGCCTGCCCTGGGTGTCTGGGTGCCCCGGGAAGTGGGCAGGCACCCCCTCCCGCTGCCGAGGGCCCCCGGGACTCCCAGACGGGCTGAGCCCCGGGCAGTGGACGCCCGGCCCAGCCCTGGTCTTCGCCCTCTCGGACCGGAGCAGCGGCCCAGCCACCCCGCTGGCCTCACTGCGCCCTCAGCCGGGATCACCTCAGGCCGCAGCCCGCTGACCACCCCACTCCTGGGCTCGCGAGACGTGCGAAGCCCTTTCTGTGGCTCTGTCCCCTCTGAATTCCCGTCCTTTCTGCGCTGGACACACGGGCGTTTGTCGGAGAGCGGCCGGGCAGTGCAGTCCTCGCGGGAGCCTGCAGGGGGCGGCACGAGACCCGCCGCCTGTCCGAGCCCGGCGCGCCGCGGCCTGTGTGGCACAGCGACCGCGGCCGCGGAGGGAGGCCAGGTCCGCCCGGCCGCCAGCCTGGGGAACGCGCTCACCACCGAGGCGCCCCCGCCGCGTCCAGGGCCTGGCCCCGTAGGCCCTGGGGCCGAGTGGCCGCAGGAACCCCGGCAGGCCGCGCGGCGGGGTCCGGCCGCAGAGGGGCGCGGGCGGGGCAGCCGCCGGAGGGGCGGAGCCGGAGGCGCGTGCACGGTCACGCTGCCTGGGCCGCGGCGGGGTTCGGGCCTGGTGGCTCCACGGTGAGGGGCCCGACGGAACCCGCGCAGGGGTGGGCAGACGTCTGCGTTCGTGGGCCTGGGGCACCCCCAAATGGCACAGCCAGTCCCCAAGGGCAAGTGCGCAAAGCGCCCCGCGTGGTGGGGGTGCAGACGGCCGGCACCAGCCCCTGCGCCCACCAGAATGGGGGCGGGGGAGGGGGCGCGGGGCTGGCTTGGTGTCCCTTGGTGACCCCCGGCGTGTACTGCCCGCCTCGGCCGGTGGCCGCCTGGGCTCTGCCAGCATGCCCACACGTCTGCTCAGCCCAGGCGACCATGGCGTGTACCCCAAGACCCTGGAGAGCCTGGCGCCAGGTGACAGCAAGACCAGCAGCGGTGGGCTGGGGCCCAGGGAGGGCGGGAGTTGGGGCGCCCCCTGGGCTGGAAAGGGCCAGGGCTATTCCGGACCCTGATGCTGACGAGGCACCTTCCCGATGGCCCAGAGGTGACCTGCAGGCGGGGTCACCATTCTCCCGTCTGTCCAAACTAATAATACTGGTCACAAATTTTTACAAAAGTCTGTTACTGAAATAAAATTTGTCATTTCCTATCAATTTTTATGAGCTCAACACGAATATGACAGTCAAATTCTAATGTTGGCTCTAGTTTTTTTTGTAATCTGCAATAAATGGATGTTTCCATCACGAAATGCACGCCGACAGTAATAGGCCTACGGTTAGTACCTGTAAAAAAATCAAGTCCTAGACTACTGCTTAGATTTCTTCGCTTGTCTCTTGTACAGCTGTAGAGGAATAGAATAGACGGAAGACGGTTTCCATTGTGCAAAAGCACGGCCTTAAGACTCAGTTTTGAAGAATCTGGAAATAGTCTCCATTCTTGTGGGTCGTAAGTGATTTTTTTTAAAGATTTATTTTTTATTCATACATACAAGCTGGGGTACAGGCCAGAGGCATGGGGCGGCGAGAGGGTTCACCAGAGACAGAGTGGGGAGCAGAACAGGCAGATCAGAAGTACACTGCTGAGGGGAGCAGCGGGCAGGCAGGAGAGGTCTGCCGCGCCATGTGGGACTCTCCCCGGCTGGGCATCAAACTCGTGTCGCTGCTGCCGACAGCTCCACAGCGCAGAGCTTAACTGCTGCGCCACCAGGGAGGCCCCGTAAGTGATTTCTAAGGCATTCATGAGGCCCTCGATATCGGACCAGAATACCAGAGTATTTTTCTTTCTGAAGAAAGGCTCCAACTGCTGGTGGCACTTTTGATATAAAGTAATTGTGACATCTTCTTCTAGAAGATTCCATTGTTGGAGTCTTGATCCTAGCAACTCTGCCTTGTTCTTGGATAAGTCCAAATCACAAACCAGGTCAGTTAGTTCTTCCTGTGTTAGGCTGTGTGGGGTTGATGATGCACCACAGTGAAAATCTGGATCACTGCATGCTGCTGGCACAGGAGAAGAACAGGTCGGCTCACCCTTGTCCTCATCAGATGAATCAAGAGAATATTCTGCTGCAGGTTCTGGAACAGGAAGTCCCTCACCATGTGGAACTGGTCTCAATGCAGACGGAATGTTTGGGTAGACTAGTCTCGACTTCTTTTTTTTTAAGATTTATTTATTTATAGATACAAGCTGGGGTACAGGCCAGAGGCATGGGGAGGTGAGAGGGTTCACCAGAGACAGAGTGGGGAGCAGCACAGGCAGATTGATGGAAACACACTGCTGAGGGGAGCAGCGGGCAGGCGGGAGAGGTCTGCCGCGCCCTGTGGGATTCTCCCCGGCTGGGCGTTGAACTCGAATAGCACGCTGCCGACAGCTCCACAGTGCAGCGCTCAACCGCTGCGCCACCAGGGAGGCCCTCTTCTCGACTTCTTTTGCTTTGCTTTGTAATTCTGCCGGAAAGAGGAGGAGTCAAGCAGAAGTAACAGTCTTTTATGTGGTTGCCTGGCTCTCTCCTACCATGGAGACTGCAAACGGCATGGATGGTCTTTTGCCATTTAGCCACTGTGAAAGCTGTGTTGTGCATGTAGCACAGCATAGATGCAGGGCCCAAGGCTTGTCTTGGTCACCAACCTTGCATCCGAAGCAAAGTTGATAAGCCTTCTTCACTGGAGAAGTGATACTTTTCTTCTGGTTGGCAAATGTCACTTCCCCACAAATAGAGCGGAAATTGTCCATGCTATTAATGCACTTTCGAGGCATGACTGTTCTGTATTGTGCCTAAATGGATAAAATAACAGTTCTGTGGAACAGTAGCTTCAACCTTCTCGCACAAGGTCTGAAATACTTTCAATGTTCCGCCTTTCCGACAGGGCTTTCTAGAATGCACTGCTGACGTCAGCTTACTTCAGCAGCCGCCTGGCAGCAGTGTTGCGCTGCATCAGAAAATGATGCAGTCAACTCTGGATGATGTGTGCATGATGGCCACATGCCCTTGACTGCACGACCTCGCCGGCGCTGGAGCTGGGCCGGCAAGAGGCCCTGGCACTCGGGAGGAGACGGCGGCGTTTCCCGGGCTGGGGACGAGGTGGTTTCTCAAACCACAGCTGAGGAACGTGGCGTTTTAGAGACAGCGGGCGTCGCTTACAAAGGCAGCTGGTTTGTGGGGTGCACGGGGAGTAGGGAGCGGGGCGGCTGCCGTGAAGCGGGCAGCGAGGGCCATCGCCTACGTGAGCGCCGCGCTCCGTCCCGACGCGTTTGCAGCCTCGCGGGAGCTTCGCCTTCCGCAGGCGCTTGGCCCGGAAGCCCTCACAGCCCTCAGCCCCCACAAACAGGATCTAGCCCCCCGCCCGGCTTCCCCTCCGTGGTCAGCCTCCCCCGTGGCCCCTGGCACCCCGGGTGCTGGGTCCCTGCTGCTGCTTCCGGAAGGTCCCCTCAGGCAGCTGAGGCCTGGCCACGCCCTGGGGTCTCCGTGGCTGTGGGCACGGGCGGGTCCCCTCTGCCAGGTCCCTGCCTGGGCCTCTCGCAAGGCGGCCCCGGGGACGGGCCCGGGCAACCCCACTCCATCGCCCCAGTCCCCCCGGCAAGAGGTGCCGGGACCCCCCACCATCTGCTGCAGCCCAGCGTCCACCTGGGGCCGGGGCTCTGGCCGCTGGGCATGGCGGAGGCCCTCGCCCGGCCTGGACTTCGAACCTGCTCGGGCGCTGGAGTCGCGCAGAAAGCCCTCACCTCCCGCTCCGGTGGTCCGGGCGTATCGGGGGTGCCCAGGGCAGGCTGTGGCAGTGGGGGCGGGCACAGGGGCCTCTCTGGCAGCTCCTCTTCTGGCTGCTGGGGCCTCAATTTTGCGCCCCACTCTGCCCTCCAGACTGGCCCCCACTCCAGCCCCTCCTCTGCCAGCATCCTCCGCCCTCTCGCCCTGGGCCCCCATACCCCACCCCGTGTGACCCACAGCCCCCTGGCCTGCACCCCGCACGGGGCCTGGCTGCTGAGGGGTCTCCCCGCCGTGGTGTGAGGGGCCACCGTTGGGAGGCAGCCGCCGGGCCGGCTCCCCAGGCCTCTGAGCACAGGCTGCGGGTGGGGACAGCCCCGGCGGGAGGGAAGGAAGCGCCGTCTGGGCTGCTGCAGCGGAAGCGCCGGTCGCGGAGGTCACTCGGGCAGGCTCAGGGGCGCGACGGAGCAGCGGCCAGCCCGGCCGGGCCCTCTGCCCTCCACCACCTGCAGCCCCCAGCACCAGAGCGAGCCCCGCTGCCTGCTGGCCGAGCCCACCCCTCTGCCACCCCCGGGCCGCCTGCCCTGTGCCTGGACACGCGTCTCAGCGGCCAGCGGGTCCCCTCCAGCCCAGCCGTGCCTCCCCAGCCCCCTGGAGCAGGGGGCACCCCTAGTCCACAATCCTGGCCCCCACAGCGCCTGCGGTCACTGTCCGCCCCGACCTGCCTTCTCTCAAGCCCCACATCCGTCCACCCCACGGGACCCTGCGCGTCCCCCTGGGGACAGAGAGCCGGGCGCGTGGAGGCCCCCAGGCCCCCGGGCCCCCACATGGGCAGCTGAGTGCTGCGGAGCCGGGCCAAGGAGAGGTCTGGGCTGAAGGGGCCCCCGCCGCAGCCCCGTCCATGCAGGGGGCCGGACGCAGGCCCCTCCGAGCACCCCCCGTCCGGGGGCCGGGCCCCGCCCACACCCCTGCCCTCTGAGGCTTGGGGTGCACCCAGCTCAAGCGAGGGGTGCAGCCTGGACCCTGCCGGGAGGGGCTGGGCGCCACCCTGGGGCCGGCACCAGAGCTGGCGCTGACCGCCAGCGGCCCCTGGGCAGCCCCGGAGCGGCGGCGAGGCGGAGGGGGCGGGAGAGATAAGGGCCCGGGCGTGGCCAGGGCAGGGCCAGCAGGTTCTCCTGGAAGGGGATCCGCCTGCCACCCCTGCCTGCACCCTGAGGTCACACGGCCGCGTGCCTCTGGGGTCAGGGCTGGGCCGAGGGGTCCCCTTCCCCGCAGGACACCTCTGAGTGGCTGCGGGGCCTTGCGGCCAGCCGGCCGGGCCCGGGAACCGCACAGGGCAGAGGGTGAGGCCAGTGGCCTGCGGGTGTCCTGTCCGGAGGTGGGGGTGCGGAGTCTGGGTGCCCCGCCACTGCTTGGCCTCTGGCTCCCTCGGCCACACTCAGAGCAGGTGCCCAAACCAAGGGCCTCGAGGCGCGGGGCAGCGGGCTGGGCAGCTCTGCCGGACCTGCCCGGGGCCTCCGCCGGCCGTGAGGAGGCGGCACCTGCTTCCCGGGGCCGCGCTGGGCTGTGGGCGTCACTTCCCGGCCCCGGCCAGCCTGCTGACCGCCTCTGCCGGCTCTGCGGCCGGGGAGGCTGTGAACGGGGACCCGGTCCGGCGCCGGCGGCCATGGGTGGCAGGGCGGGGCCGTGGACAGTGGGATCCGACCTCGGAGTGTGAAAGCACCGCTGTCCTCGGCCATCGCCGCAGCAGGCCAGCGCAGGCTGACCACGCCTGACCTCCGAGCCTGCCGGGGGCCCGGCCATGCCAGGCCCGCTGGCTCACCGCACCTGCTCCGCTCTCCTGCCTGGGGGACGGGGTCGGCCCCCGCAGAGCACAGAGCAGGCCCAGCCCAGCCCCGAAGCCGCCCTGGCCGCCGGGTGGACCCACACTGCCGGGCAGCCCCGGCCAGCCACGCCTGTCACTGGCCAGGGCTGGGCTGGGTCTGGTTGCTCCAGGAGGGCAGTCTGTGCCCGGTGCAGGGGGCAGCTGGCGCCCCTCGAGGGGCTGCTCAGACAGAGCCCCCACTGGGGCACGGCGAGGCTCGCCCTGAGTGGTGGGCTGCTGGGGCGGCCCTTGGGCCCAGGGGGGCCCCGAGCCCCCCGTGTGGGGTCAGGAGGGAGGGAGGCCCCTGCCCACGGCCGCTGCGCTGGCTCCTTGTGGGACACCTGGGCAGAGCCGCGACGCCCCGCTCGCTGCTTCCGGGCTGGCTCCATCGCGGGCTCAGGATGGGGGGCGCTGCTCAGCGCCCCAGCTGTGCGAGCGTGGGGTCCCCGCAGCCCCTGCTTTCCCGCTGGCCGGAGACATGGCCCAGGCAGCAGCTGGTGCAAACCGGGCTTCCCGGGCACGGCCTGGCGCGGGCGCATGGGGGCAGGGTCAACCTGGGGCAGCGCGGGGTGGGGCAGCTCCATCAGGCGCCCCTCGGGGCACCCGGGTCACGCCCGGGCGGGGAGTCCGAGCAGCGGTGCCCCCCAGGCCCGCTCCCTTCCCTGGCCCCTCCTCGGGCGCGCCCAGCTGCCTAACTGCCAGCGCTGGGCTCCACCCTTCCCCCACAGCGCCCGCCCTGCCCGGTCAGCTGACCTGAGGCCGCCCCTCCCGCGCCTCTGCCCGGGCTGAGCTGAGAGCGGGCTGTGGCTGGGCCCCAGGGCGACGCCCCCACCTTCCTGCTGGGTGGGGGGAGCTGGTGGCCGTGGAGCCTGAGAGTGGGGTGACTCAGGCCCGGAGGGCGGGGCGCGGCCCAGAGCAGGCAGGGGTGACTCAGCCTCCCGCGCCAGCAGCCCCTCGGCTCAGGCCGAGGGACCCCACAGCCCCCGCGGGCGCCGGCCCAGAGCCCGCGTGGACGGGCGGCCGGGGTCGCCTCCAGGGCTCGGCACAGGGGAGACCGCGGCCCTCCTCTCTAAGGGGTGCACGGAGGAGGCGCCTGCCACCGCCACCGCGTGTGTGGGTTCCCCAGCTGTGCGTGGACCCCTCACTCTTGGGGGCTCTCCGTGGGGCCGAGCCGCTGGTGCTGACTGGGCGTTTCTGCAGCCGAGGGCGGGGCTGGGTGGACACAGCGTGGGCGTGGCCTGTCCCGGCTCGGCCCTCTCAGCGCCCCCGGCTCCCTGTGCCCGCCTGGCCCCAACAGCACCCTCCGCTCAGAGCCGCCCGCCAGGTGGGCAGGGGCCCCCCGCCGGGCCCCCTCGCCCCCACGTTTAGGGCAGTTTTACAAACAGAAACGGGGGTAGGGCCTGCGGGGCCGAGGGGCTCAGCCGCGGGCGGGTCCGGCCCTCCGGGAGTCTCGGCAGAGGCCCCTGCAGCCGCGTTTATTGGACTTTGCGTGGACACACCCCGGGCCGCGGCTACGGGGCAGGCGCACGGGGCCGGGGGCGCCCGCAGACCGGCAGAGGGCAGAGGGCAGAGGGCAGAGGGCGCCCTCCCTGGGGGTCCTGTGGCTGCGCGTCCGGCTGGTGGGTTCGTCTAACAGATGCACCCCTCTGAGCAGCCGCCTTATTTGCAGAGCGACGTGAGGCCATCCCCCCCTCTCCTCACGCGGGCCCCCCGCCCCCGCCCGAGGCCCAGTTCCTGCGCCCCGTGCTCCATCCTGGCACAGCCCTGGTCTGGGGCTCCACCCCAGCAGCCCCGGGAGATCTGGGGGGCTGGGGGCCACCCGGGCCCCGGCTGGGGACACAGCTTCTCAGGGCCTTTGGGTGGACACCAGGGGCAGCGCTGGGTTTTGTGGGCCTCCAGACCGTCCTCCCAGGGGCTGCTCCCCGCACCCCCCCTGCAGGCCCAGCTCCCGCCGGGCCGGGCCTGGGCACTCTGGGTGCCTCCGTCTGCCGGCCGGGCCGGTCCGTCCAGTTCTCCCGCCCACTGGAAATCGGTGGCTCGTGTCTGATCTGTGGCTTCTAAGTGTCCCTCACCTGCCCCAGCTCCAGGCCTCTGTGCGGCGGCCATTGCCAAGCTGCCCCACGGCGCCGAGCGCCCTCGGCCCCCACCCCGTTCCTGTGGCTGGAGGCCCCTGCCCCTCTTGCCCGGACCCTGAGCCCCCCAGGGCGCCACGAGGGCCGGGCTGGCTCCCTCCACCAGGAGGCCGCGCCCTGCCCGGGCCAGCCCCCGCCCCACCCCCGGCCTGGCCTGCGTGGACAGCTGGGTCTCTGCGGGAACTCCTCCCGCACACGCGCTGCCCCCAAACCCAGGGGTCCAGCGGGGGACAGACCGCGGCCGTCCCCTCTCACCAGAACCTCCAGTGCCTCCCTCCCCCTCCTGTCCAGGCTGCCCGTCTCCCCTGCTGGTCCCCTCTGGATTATCTACAAGTTGGGGTGCCCGGGCCCCCGCTTATCTGTCCACACCCCACACTTGACCTCCCCGGAGATGCCGCACACCCTGCGTGGAATACACCGCTCCCAGCCCAGAGCCCTCCTTGAGAGGCGCCTCGAGGCCCAGGTGCAGGGGGCGCACGCGCAGCGTCGGGGGTGGGGGGTGGGGTGCAGCGCCCGGCCAGGGGGCGGGGCGTGGGCGGCAGGGGCTGGGCGATGGCCAGGGGGCAGGGTGAGGCCACGGGCTCTCTGGGAGCAGGAAGGGGTCTCATCCTGGAGGGTCTCCGGGTGCTGGCCAGGAGCGCCAGTTCCTGGGATAAACTGGGAGAGGACGGAGCCTTGGGGGTGGAGGGGGGAAGCGGGGGGCTCCACGTTGGGTCTGGTCCCTCTGTTTTCCCACGAGGCCGCCCGCACGTCTCCTGACACCGGCTGTAGGTGGCACATCTGAGCGAGCTCGGGTCTCCTCCCGGGGCCTCTGCCGGCGCCCCAGCGTGCCCCCGCCCGGCCTTTGTACTCGGGAATCAGCGCGCAGGGGAGACCCCCTGCCTCCAAGCCTTCCGAATCTGCCAGACACCCGCCCCCGCCGGCCTCTGCTCTCCCTCCCCTCCCCCAACCCCCACACCCAGCGTGATGCTCCATGAGGCGCTGCTGCGGGGAAATCGGGCGGGGAGGAAATGGCGGGTGACGGGGGAGGTGTCGCAACGCAGCAGCCTCGTGAGCAGCCTCCAAGGGGGTGACAGGTCAGGCGCCGGGGGAGCCGGCCTGGCGCCGAGCCGGCTGCGTGGAGGTGGGGGAGGGACAAGGTCAGACGTGGGCCCTTCCCCAGGCTCTCCAAGTGCCCCCAGCAGCGGCCAGCGGCCGGGGCTGCCCGCAAGCACGCAGCAGACTCCCAGGGAGGGGCTGTGGCCCCCTCCAGGCCATGACTGGCTGCCACTGCCCACACCGGACAGAGCAGGGTGCTGCCCTGTGCCCAGGCTCCGCCTCCCCCAGGAAACTCCCTGGCCTCAGCCGGGAGGGGCGGGCGGGGGTCTCCGCAGTCTCAGCCAAGGGGCCCTCCCCCCCAAGGCCATGCCTCCATCAGGGTCAGTGAGGGCCCTGTGTGGCCAGGCAGCGGCTCCCACTGGCTCGGCAGGCGCCAGCCTCGCTGTCCGCGTGGGTGTGGGCAGGGGCCAGGCTGGCCCAGTCCATCCCTGGCTCCACAGGAGGGAAAGTGGGGCCCAGTCGGGAGGGTCCAAGGGCAGTCAGTCCACCAGAGCGGGGTTCCCAGCCCTCCCTGGACCCCTCTGTGTGGCCCGTGAGCCCCGCCCTGCTCCCCCAGGGACCCGCCTGAGGGAGGTGTTTCCAGTCTGGCCTGAGGGGACAGACCTCAGCCCTGCGGGGTGGGTTCAGCCTTGGGCCCCCAGATGGGGGCCCCTAGGGCATCCCTCTTTCGCGCCTCCGGTCCAGCCGGGGACCGGCCAGCTGCACCAGCGCCGGCCCCTGGCTCCGGGCCCGCTGCCTCCCACTGCTCTCCTGCCCACGCAGGGGCCTGGCCCTGTGGGTGGACAGAAGGTGTCCCCACGCGAGTGCCAAGATCCTGACGTCCACCCTGGGCCCCTGGGCCCCGCCCCTTCGAACTCACACTGCCCAGTGGGGAGGGCAAGGTGGCGAGGCCGGGCGCCCCCATTGCTGGCCTTGACCCCCAGGAGCCAAGAGAAGGCTGCTGGCTGCGGACCCCTCTCCCGTCCTCCCCAGCGGGGCTGCAGACCACGGAGGGGGAGCCGGAGGACCACCAGGAGCTCTATGCGGGCCCTGGCGCGTGTCCTGCGCGCTGCCCTGCTGCCCGCACAGCAGCACCTTCTAGCACATTCTCCCACTCATTTCGCGGCCCCTGAAGTGGCCGTCCACACTGGCCTTCACTCTTTAACGGTGCGTGCCCTTTGGGGGGACCCAGCGCCTGGGAGAGATCGGGCCTAGCTCCTTGCAGAGCCCCTGCCGGCTCCTGACAGCCGGGGGCAGCGGTCACCCTGGCCAAAGCGCAGGGCTGAGTCGCGGCCGCAGCAGCCCCTCGGGGTAAGGGTACCCCCCCGACCCCAGGGGGTGGAGGCTCGCCCGGAGGGGACCTTACAGAGGGTCTGCGCTGACCCAGGCAGAGGAGCCAGCGCGGCGCTGCTCTGGGGAGAGGGGGTGCGGGCTGGCGGGGTGCGCTATGGCGCGTGCCTCCAGAGAGGGTGCCGCGGACGGTCCAGGGCGAGGACCGGCGGGAGAGGTAGGGGCCAAGGGCGAGCGCGGGGGGGCACGGAGGCAGCAGGTGGAAGGGCGGCGAGGCGTCCGAGGCGGGAGGAGGGGCCGGAGCCCGGGAAGAGCGGGGCCTCGGAGGGTGCGCGCCCGGGCTGGAGGAAGCGCAGGCGTTGGGGGCTCGCAGGGCGGGAGGGGTCCGCGGAGCTTCCTCGGGCTCCGGCGGGGCGGCGCCGGCCGGGACACGGCGGAGGTCAGGGGCGGGCCGCGGCGCTGGGGCTGCAGGGCGACGGGCGCGTCCCCGAGCGCCGTGCGCGGGCCCGAGCGGGGCGCGACTGCGCCGGGCCCGGCGGGGGCGGGACGGTCCCGCCCAGGCCCCGCCCCCGCGCACGCCGGCTACGCCCCCACGTGACCGGCCCGGGTGCAAACACGCGGGTCAGCTGACCCGGCCCAACTGCGCCGTCATCCCGGCTATAAGCGCGCGACCTCCCGGGCCTCCGCTCCGACCCGGCCGCCGCCGCCATGCAGCCCCCCAGCCTCCTGCTGCTCGTCCTCGGCCTGCTGGCCGCGCCAGCCGCCCCGCTTCTCCGGTGAGCCCCGCCGGCCGCGGTGCGGGTGCTCCGCGCCCCCCGGCCCCCGCGCCCCCGGTGTCCCCCGAGCTCCCGGCGGACCCCGTGCGCCCCGAGCCCCCGGTGTGCCCCGAGCCCCCGGCGACCCCCGAGCCCCCCGCGCGCCCGAGGTTCCCGGAGCCCCCCGGGTCCCCAGCCCCCTGCGCGCCCCGCGCTCCTCGCGTTGTGGTGCTGCCTTGCTGCCGCGCGCGGCCCCTGCAGGACCCGCCCCGGACAGCGGCTCTGCAGGTGCAGGTTGGCACGGGGCCCGCTTGCTGGGACCTCCCTCCCAGTGTGCGACTGTGGGAGCCCCTTGTGGGGACAGGAGGAGGCCCGGAGAGGCGGCAGGGCCCTCCCCAGGCCAGATGGGATTGGGGTGCCTTACTCAGGGCCCAAGTGGGGGAGTCGGGAGGTCTGGTGCAGGGCCCAGACCGGCAAGTCATTGCCCTCTCCCCTCACCCTCTGCCAGCTGGGAGCTGGGGCGGTTGGCAGGGCTGGCCTCGCCTCGGCAGAGTGGGCCCAGGCCGGGGGAGCCTGCGGCTGCGGAGGGAGACTGAGCCCGCAGCTCCTCTGCACCTGCCCCTGCCCCCTCTGCCCCAGCCCTCCTCAGACCGGAGGCGCTGGGTGAGGCTGACTTCCAGGCTCCCCGACATCCACGCCCCCGCGGCCGGCAGCTGCCTGGGGGGCCTTCGCCAGGCCCGCAGCCCTCTCGCACTCAGCCTCCGCCTGTGGGCAGGCGGTGAGGTCATCCGCCGGAGCCGGCTGGGCCTGCGCGGGCAGGGGCCTGCGTGGGCCTCTCCGTGGGCTGTGGGCAAGGAGCCTGCCCTGCCTTGCCCCCAGGCCACCCCAGCCTTGGCACGGGCGGGGCCTGGGGCTTCGAGGGGCGGGGCAGCTGAGCCAGAGCCCCTCGCACCCTTCCCGGCTCCTCTGAGGGTGGCACCTGCTCCCACGGAGACCCGAGGGTGTGTCCGCCCCCGGGCGGGCCCCCGGGCTCCTGCAGCCTCCAGCTCTTAGGCAAGAGGCCCGTCCTCCCGGCACGCCCAGCCCGCCTGGGCACCCAGCTGCGGCCTTGCCAGGAAACAGTGCCCAGGTGGTCGCCGCCTTCGCCCCGGGCTGGGAGCCGGAGGGGCCCCACGTCTCTCCTGGCACCCGGCACCTCACCCAGCAGAGCGCAGACTTCTGGCACACCCAGGCCACCCCAGCGGGGCACCTGCTGGAGGCGGGGCTCGGAGGGGGCGCCGGGTGTGCCCGGGGTGGGCCAGCCAGGTGTGGCGGCCAGGGCAGCGACAGGCCGCTGTCAGGGGCCGGGTTGCTGCAGCTCGTGCGGCCGAGGAGCTGGGGGGGAGCGGGGAGCCGAGGTGGCCGGGTCCACCCTGGGCACAGGCCTGCACTTCGGTGCCAGCCTGGAGGGAAGGGTGGCCGTGGGGTCTGGGTGGACGGCAGCGGGCGCAGCCAGGGCCAGGTGGCTGGGGTGCCCCGAGAGCCTCAGCCGGGCTGGGGGAGCCCCGCTGGTGGAGGTTGGGGGGCCGCTCCTGGCTGCGTGGGTTGGGAGCCACCCTGACGAGCCCTGCCCCCCCGCAGAATCCCGCTGCACAAGTTCAAGTCCATGCGCCGGACCATGACGGAGGCGGGCGGCCCTGTGGAGGGCCTGATCGCCCAGGGCCCCATCACCAAGTACGCCCAGGGGGTGCCCACGGCGGCCGGGGGCCCCACTCCTGAGATGCTCAAGAACTACATGGACGTGAGTGTGGGGGCCGCGGCGCAGGGGCCTCAGGGCAGTCGGCGGGGCCTGGGGGAGCGTGACCTGGTCGGGGCTGGGGTGTCCGCTCTGCCCCTCCCTAACCCCCGCCGCCCGGGGCCTGCATGGCCGAGAGCAGTCTCCAGCCGTGTCCTCTGCGGGCCGCTGCCCCCAGCTCAGCTCTGCAGGTGTCTGGTCCCGGGCAGTGTGGTCGCCGTCGCCCTCTGGCATCATGGCTGTGGACAAGCGAGAGTCTGTCCCGGCCGTCCTGGGGCTGAGTGGAGCCTGCGCCCAGCAGCTGGACCTCTGGGTGGCCTCCCGGGCATCACTGCCCGGCTGTGCTGCCAGCAGCCCCGGGCCTCCGGGACCAGCCTGCAGACCCCACCCTCCCCTCTTCGGCCAGCAGCTAGTCCTGCGCGTGCCCACCGCCCCAGGGGAGCAGGCGGAGGCGCGTGCTGGCGGCCGCAGCAGACGAGGGCCGGTGGACCTTGTCCAGCCCAGGGACAGCCCTGGCCCCGGCACCTCCGGGCAGCCAGGTGCCAGCCACCCGCTGCCAGCCCTGTCCCAGGGCTCTTGCTGCCTCCCGCCCGTGTCCCCTGGGCTGGGACGGGGCCGCGTCCTGTCCTTCCTGGCCAGAGTCCCAGCCGCGCCGGGAAGCTGGGCCGCTCGGCATGTGACTGGGCTGGGGGAGGGGGGCCGTCTGCTGGGGCTCACTGACCAGCTCCTGTCCCCCAGATTTGCTGAGTCATCCCCCCCCCAATCTGGACACTCATCGGGGCATGACTCAGCAGCTGCTGGTGTTCCCTGGAGCCAGTGGCCGAGAGTGGCCGGGGTGACCGGCTGCTGGGCTGCTCCAGGGAAGGGGCCCGAAACCCCGGGCTGTCCCTGCTCTGTGCCCGCGAGGGCCGCGGCGAGGCCCCTTCGAGGATCAGAGGGCATGCAGCCCCTCATGCTCCCCGAGTCAGCTCCCCAGCTTCCCCCGCTGTGTGCAGACGGGGGCCGGAGGGCAGCGTGCTGGGCGGGGGGGGCCCCGGGCACCTCCTCTCCTGGGCCGCCCCTGCCTGGGCGCTCTCGTGCTTCCCCGACCGGGCCGCTGCGGGGGGAGCTGGTCTCCCCAGGGTCCCCCATGCCCGTGTCGGGCGGGGGCCGGGGGGGCGCTGCAGGCACTGCAGGTGCCCTGACGCGCCGCCCCCCAGGCCCAGTACTACGGGGAGATCGGCATCGGGACCCCGCCGCAGTGCTTCACCGTGGTCTTCGACACCGGCTCCTCCAACCTCTGGGTCCCCTCTGCCCACTGCAAGCTGCTGGACATTGCCTGCTGTGAGTCGCCACCTATCCCGCTGGGGGCCGGGGGCCGCAGCCTGACGGGGGCGGGGCGGCCGGCTGACCCCCCTTGTTCGCAGTGATCCACCACAAGTACAACAGCGGCAAGTCCAGCACCTACGTGAAGAACGGCACCAGCTTCGACATCCACTACGGCTCGGGCAGCCTCTCGGGGTACCTGAGCCAGGACACCGTGTCGGTGAGTGCCCAGCGAGCCCCTCCGCCCTTGCCGGTCCCTGCACCGAGCCACCCGGCCTGGCCCCAAGGCCCCCCCCCGCCCTGGCTGGGTCAGCCTGCCGCTCCGGGCCTTCACCGGATGTTGCTTCCCCGGTGTCAGCCTCGAGCAGTTGCTCCCCACATCCTGCTGGGCCTCTTATCTCCGCCGCCCGCAGAGGGGAGGCGGGTCGGCCGAGTTGGGGCGATCCCAGGCCCCGCTGGGGCTGCGCGGAGCGGGCAGGCGCACCGTGCTCACGGGCTGCTCCCTCTGGGGTCCCGCAGCCCCCGTGCCCGCTGTGCCCGGCTGGCACCGCCAGCCCGTCCCCCAGCCCCTGCTGTCCCCGTGCGAGGCGACGGGGCGTCTCCGCGGGGCGCCCGCGCCCGGCCGCCTGCTCACCGCCCTCCCCGCAGGTGCCCTGCCTGGCCGGCGCGGGCGGCGTCAGGGTGCAGCGCCAGACCTTCGGCGAGGCCACCAAGCAGCCGGGCATCACCTTCATCGCGGCCAGGTTCGACGGCATCCTGGGCATGGCGTACCCCCGCATCTCCGTCAACAACGTGGTGCCCGTGTTTGACAACCTCATGGCGCAGAAGCTAGTGGAGAAGAACATCTTCTCCTTCTACCTGAACAGGTGGGGCGGCCGCCGGCGCTGCCCCTGTGCTGCCCGGCGGCCCCGCGGACACGGCTGCCGTTGCCCGCTGGGCCCGACGGGGGTGGGGCCTGGGCCGGGGAGCAGGGGCGGGCGGCTGGCTTGACCCCGGCCTCCCTCTCAGGGACCCGAATGCACAGCCGGGGGGTGAGCTGATGCTGGGGGGCACCGACCCCAAGTTCTACACGGGCCCCCTGATGTACCACAACGTCACCCGCGAGGCCTACTGGCAGATCCACATGGACCGGTGAGTGCCGGGCGGGGGCGGGGGGTGGGCGACAGGCCCTCGGGTGGTGGCCCCGGGCCGGGCGGGCTCAGCGGGCCCAGTGTGGCCCCGGCCCCGTCCCCACCGGCCGCCGAGACGGGCCCTGCGGGCAGCTCCCGGGCCCTCTCGGCCGGAGGCTCCTCTGCTGCGCCTGGCGCTGCGGCCCCGACGGCCGGCTCACGCCCCCTCCCCGCAGGCTGGAAGTGGGCAGCGGCCTGACCCTGTGCAAGGGGGGCTGCGAGGCCATCGTGGACACGGGCACGTCCCTCATGGTGGGCCCCGTGGCCGAGGTGACGGAGCTGCAGAAGGCCCTCGGCGCGCTGCCCCTGATCCAGGGCGAGGTGAGCTAGCTGCGGCTGCGGGCGGGCGCGCGGCGGGGCGGGCGGGCTGGACTCGGGACCTACCTGCCGCCCCCCGCAGTACATGATCCCCTGCGAGAAGGTGGCCAGCCTGCCCGAGGTGACCCTGAAGATCGGGGGCCAGAAGTACAGCCTGTCCCCCGAGGACTACACCCTGAAGGTGAGCGCGGCCGGCGGCGGGCGGGGGCGCGGGCGGGGGCACGGGCTGGCTGGTGACCGCCGCGGCCCCCAGGTGTCCCAGGCGGGGAAGACCATCTGCCTGAGCGGCTTCATGGGCATGGACATCCCCCCGCCGGGCGGGCCGCTCTGGATCCTGGGCGACGTCTTCATCGGCCGCTACTACACCGTGTTCGACCGCGAGGAGAACCGGGTGGGCCTGGCCCAGGCCACCAGGTTGTAGCCGCCGCGAGGACGGGGCCACCGCCCCGCCTGCCACGCTCGCCCGCACCCCGCGGGCTCTGGATGCTGCTGGCCCCGCCGGCCCGCAGCTCCGTTCTGGGGTCCCCTCCCGGTTTCAGGAAGTCCGTCTCTGTCCGTCTGTCTGTCTGGGGGCCGGGCCGGGGAGCGCAGATGGGGTTCGCGAACCTGGGGGCCCCGGGTGGTCTGTGCCTCCCTCCAGCCCGTGCTCCCGGCCCCCGCCCACCGGAGTCCCCTCCGCTGCTCCCGGGCCTGGGGCCGCCCCCGCCGTCCGGCCCAGGCCTGGCCCGTGGGGGACACTGCGAGGACCGGCTGAGGCCGGAGGACAGCAGGAAGGAGCTGGGGCCTGTGGGGGTGCCGGGGGCCCGACACTGTCCAGGGCGCCCACCGGCGGGGTGGCACGGCGCTGGCCTTCCCTGCGCTGCTCCCTCGAGCGGCTGGAGCCGAGTGGACATCAAATACAGCTGTTTGGCCTCAGTCTGTGTCGTGTTTGGCGCGTGGAGGGACGGCTCTGCCCCTGGCTGGGGAGCAGGTGGCACGGTGGCTGGCGGGGGCGGCCAGCAGGTCAGGCGCGGGGGTGGGCGGCGGCCCGCGCAGGGCCCAGCAGAAGAGAGGGACGTCGAGGGGCCCGGGGCCCCTCCTGCAGGGCTGGCCGCAGCGGCACAACCAGGGCCTGGGAACCGCACCCAGAGCTCAGTGCCCGCGTGGTCTCGGGGGCGTCCAGGCAGAATGGCCAGGCCTGGAAACCAGCCCAGGAGGGTGGCCTGCGGGCGCGTGCGGAGAAGAGGCAGTAGTGGCGCTGCCCCCGCCAGGGCTGCCCGGCCGCTCCTGCACCGGGGCCCCCACCTCCCAGCCCATGCGCCCCTCTCTGCCAGACGCGGGAGCTCCTGTCCCTCTTGGACAGGGCGCCCTTCCGCTGAGCCCAGCCCCGCCCTGCCCTTCAGGCACTGACCCACTTGTCCAGGGCTTGGGGTTCTGCTGACTGGGTCAGATTCCGGGCCCAGGGCACCCTGGGGACAGGCCTGGGGGTGCCCGAGCCCGGCGTCAGCCCCAGGAAGGCAGCAGCCGCTGGTGCTCCCCAGGCCTGGCACCCCAAACCAGACCCCCGAGCGGGCCATTCCCACCCCACACCTGCCTGGGGGCTGCGCCCTCGGCAACTGCCCCAAGCCGGCCCCTGTCACAGGGCCCCGGGGGGCTGGTGGGAAGGAGCAGCCAGCCGCCCCCGGCCGGGAGGTGAGCCCCGCTGGAGGGCGTCTGGTCAGCAAGCACAGGGGCCCCCCTGAGGGTCAGGGCTCGGGATTAGCTAGGGGCCTCCGGGCCGCAGGCTTGGGGGCAGATTTGGGGCAGGGAGCCAGGAGCTGTGGTGCCGGTGGGGCCACGCAGGGACCCCCAAAGCTCCTCAAAGGTCTGGACTTGGGGAGGTCGGGACCGTGGGCTGGTCGGGGCCTCAGGAGCCTTGCTTAGGACGGACCGGGTCTGGGGGACTTGGAGAGGTGCTTCCTGCCAGGAAAGGCAGACACGGGGTCTGTGAGGGGCTTGGGCCGGGGCAGTGCTGCCGGGACTGGGTGGGTGGTGGGTTGGCGTGAGGGCCGGGTGAGTGAGGCGGACAGTCTGGGCATCCGGACTCTGGGGTGGGGGCGGGGAATCAGACCCCGGAGACTGGGACTTCTGGGGGAGGCAAGGATTGCGAGGGACCCGGGGGGGCAGGGGCAGATCTCGCAGGAGGCCATCCTGGGCGGAGAGGAAGGGGCTCTGCGACTCTGAGGGGCGGCTCAGGAGTGCAGAGGGTCACGGGGCAGGACGCCTTCTGGGGACCCCGGCCAGCCCCGCCTCTCCCCAGGGCCGAGGCCCCCACCCGTGGCGGGAGGCGGGGCGCGCCGCGGCGGCCTTGAGTTGGGCTGGGGCTGCAGCGCGGTCCGGCTGGCGCTGCAGAGCGGAGCCAGCGCAGGCAGCGGGGAAGGCCCCGGCGCCGCCGAGCCCCGCGCCCCTCCCCGCCGCCGCCCCGCGCGTCTCCGCACGGAGCTGGGGCCGCTGGGACGCCGAGCGGCGGGCAGGCAGCGACCCGCGGGACGGCGAAGGACGAGCCTCCAGGCTCGGGTCGCCCGCGCGCCAAGGAGTCGCCAGTAGGTGAGGGCGCGCCGGCCGGGCTGCCGCAGACCAGGGCGGGATGGGCCGACCCGGCCGCAGCCCCCCGCACGCCCCGCTCGGGCCGGGACGGTGGGGGGCGCGGCGCGCTGGCCGGAAAGTGTCAGTGCGCGTCTGGCGCGGGGCGGGTGGCTCCCTGCGAGTGAGGGCGCGCACTGGGGCGCGGCGGGCCCTCCGCTGGGGCAGGGCTGTGGCGGGTGCTCCCGGGGCCTCTGTCCGCAGCGGGGCTGTCCTCGCCGTCACCCTGCGGAGTTGTTTACCTGGAGCGGCTCCGGCTGACCGCTGGGTCTGGGGCTAGGGTGGCCCCAGGAGCGCCCCATCCTGCCTGGGGCTGAGGCTGAGGGCCCGGTGCGCTGTGGGGGGCGGCCTGGGCTGCGCAGATGGGTCCGCGGGTGAATGTGTGTGCGCAGATGGCAAGGTGGTGACAAGTGCGTCTGCCAGGCCGCTGGGAAGGACTTTGGCTGCCAGGAGGGGGGCGCAGCCGGCGCTTCCCGGGCTGCCACGGAGATGCAGGGGCACGCGGCCAGGTGGGCCCTGGGTGGGCAGAGCCCCGCTCACCCTCCCCTCCCCCGCTCCAGGCCCAGGGCCCGCTCTTGCCCAGCCCTGCTGGGAGCCCCGGCCAGCACCACGGACGGTGCCCAGGAAGCCCGCGTGCCCCTGGACGGGGCCTTCTGGATCCCGAGGCCCCCCGCGGGCTCTCCCAAGGGCTGCTTCGCCTGCGTGTCCAAGCCCCCTGCCCTGCAGGCGCCAGCGGGCCCCGCCCCTGAGCCCTCCGCCTCGCCCCCCATGGCCCCCACGCTGTTCCCCATGGAGTCCAAGAGTAGCAAGACGGACAGTGTGCGGGCCGCGGGCGCCCCCCCGGCCTGCAAGCACCTGGCCGAGAAGAAGACCATGACGAACCCCGCGACGGTGATCGAGGTGTACCCCGACACCAGCGAGGTCAACGACTACTACCTGTGGTCCATCTTCAACTTCGTCTACCTCAACTTCTGCTGTCTGGGCTTCATCGCCCTGGCCTACTCCCTCAAAGTGAGCTCCTGGGGGTGCGGGGCGCGGCCGGGGGGCGGGGCGGGGCGCGGCGGGGGGGCGGGGCGCGGCGCGGCGGGGGGGGGGCGTGGTCCGGCCCTGGGCGGAGGGCGTGGAAGGCAGACCTGAGGCACCTGCCGAGGCGCACTGGGTGCAGCTGGCCGGGCTGGCGGGGCGCTGAGGCTCTTGCAGCCAAGCCCCTCGCCGGCGCCCTGACGCGCGGGGCAGGAGGCAGGGGCTTTGAACTGCCCTCGCCGCGGCCGACCCCCACGCCCTCTAGCTCCCAAGCCCTGGGTGCAGGGGCTGTGGGCACAGCAGGCTGGGGGGGGGCCACCGAGGACTTGGGGCGGGGACGCCGGGGGCAGGAGGGGCCTCCCTCCCACTCGGCCCTGGAGGGCTCGTCTGGCGGTGGTGCCCCTCCCCCGCGGTGGGCACGTCTGTGGGGGCCCTGGCGGATGGCCGCTGCCCTTGAGGGGGTGCAGGGAGGACGTGGGGCCGCAGAGGGCCGGCCTGATGTGTCAGCCCCCACCCTGACCTGCTGCCAGGCCGGGGTCCAGCGGGTGAGCGTGGGTGGGGGTGGGGGAGACACGGGGCACCTGCCCTGGACCAGGGCTCCGGGGTGCAGGGCGAGGCACAGTCCCGTCTGCCCCTGCCCCCGCCGGGGTGCCTGTGCCGCCCCAGGCGCCTGTGCCGCCTCCGGGCTGGGCGGGCAGCTGCGCGGGGCAGGCCCATCTGGCACAGGGTGTAGGTAGGTCAGGGACTTAGGGGGGCCCGGCGTGTGCAGGGTGCCCTGGGGCGGGAGGGAGCGTGCTACCTCCATCTCGGGGTGTCCCCTCGTCCTTCCTGGGCCCCCAGGGTCAAAAGGGCATTGGCTTCCCTGGGAGGAGCGCGGGAAGAGGGGGAGGGTTGGCCTGGGCCCGCCTGGCCACCCGCCTCCTGCCTGACCGCAGCTCGCCTTGGCCTGCTCCACACACAGCTGGTCACGGTCACGTCCAAGGGCACCTGGCGGACGTGGGGGTCTCTCGCCTTGTCCACCAAACAGTGGGCCCAGCAAGGCCAGGCAGCAGGTGGCGGTGGCAGGTGCCTGCGTCCCTGCCACCCCATCTCCCGACACCCACACCTGCCCAGCACCCACCCGTGCCTGGCCCAGCGCCACCCGGGGCTCGGGGCCAGCTGGGCAGGGTGTCGCATGGGGGACAGGGCAGAGCATGGGGGATAGAGGAGGGCAGGGCAGGAGTGGCCCGTCCAGCTAGCACAAAGCCAGGGCCGCTGGGAGCTCGTGCCAGGCTCTGAGGGGAGCCCGCCCTGGGCTGTGCCCCCACCCCCTTTGCGGCCCGAAGCCCCCCATAATGGGGGCCACCCCTGCTGTCCACACACCGTCCCCTCCCAGCCCTGCTGGGTTTTTCTCATCTCTCGTCCTCCTCCCCCAGACACCCCCAGGCCCACTCGCTCCCCAGCCCCCACCTTCCCCACCCGTTCCCCTCCATCTCCTCCTGTCCTCTGTCCATCTCTGTGTGTCCCCCACACACTGTCCACACCTGGAGTGCCCACATCGACCTCTGTGGAACTTCCCTCTGTGTAGAAACGGGGCGACCCAGCCCAGCACACTGCGGTGGGGGTGGGCTGAGTGGCCGGCCGCTCCCCACCCCACCCCAGGTCCAGCAGGCCCCGGCATCCCACCGCACGGGCCAGCCTCGCCCAGACCTGCCCAGCGACCATCCCCCGCCGCGCCCCCCTGTGTCCGCCCCCCCTTTCTCCCCCTCCTCTCTGCCACTCACCTGCCCCCACGCCCA
>PVIJ01016495.1:0-32489 GCA_004024925.1 Scalopus aquaticus | reverse complement strand
ATAATTTTTTTTTTTTTTTTAATACATATAAGCTGGGGTACAGACCAGAGGTGTGGGGCGGCGAGAGGGTTCACCAGAGACAGAGACAGAGCGGGGAGCAGAACAGGCAGATCAGAAACACACTGCTGAGGGGAGCAGCGGGCGAGGCAGGAGAGGTCTGCCACACCATGTGGGATTCTCCCTGGCTGGGTGTCGAACTTGCATCGCTGCTGCCGACAGCTCCACTGTGCAGCGCTTAACCGCTGCGCCACCAGGGAGGCCCGGTAACATAAATTTTAAATTAGAGAATTTAGATTAAGCAACTGATCTCAAAAATTAAGAAGGAATGTGTATGACATTTTAAAGATTCTGTATTTTTTTCACTATTCAGAGTTAGGATTTATGTCTTCATTAATAACATACTTGCTGGTTTACTCTGGATTTCTTCTTTTTTTTTCCACCTCTATAAAACACAAGGAATTTAGACCCAGAGGACTGGAACTTTACTGATTGTAGATTGCAGAAATGAGGAAACTGAGGCTTTAAGAAGTGAATTGGTTAGTTCAGGGCTATCCAGTGATGTGCTGGCAAGACTGAATTTGGTGGCATCGTGCTTTAGCAAAGTAATGATGACATTCTGCATTTGTTAGAGCAGACAGACATTTTGCAAGATGTTAAGGCAGATTAAATTTAAGAAGATTATAAAGATCAGAGTTGGAAATTCTGACCATAACCAAAGTTTGTAAGCTTTGTTCTTCAAACAATATTCTTTTCCACCGTTGGGGACGTCTGGCACTCTCTGGAGACATTTTTGGTTCCCATAGCTTGTGTGGGAAGTGTTGTTTGCTGCTGGCAGCTGGTGAGGGGACATCAGATACACTGCTAAACATGCTACAGTGCACAGGACAGTTCCCCACAGGAAACAATTATCTGGCCCCAAATATCTGTAGTACCAATACTAAGAAAACCTGACCTGATGTGATAACTCTGAAGCTATATTACAGTTGCTTCTAATTATTTCAGAACAAATACTATCTTACATTTTTAATGCAACTTTTTCGGAGTGTGTTCTATCAAATATTCTATAGGAAAATTGTGAAATATGTTTTGGAAACAATGCACATTATGTGACCCCCTAGAAGATCCACAATGAAAACCAGCATATTAAAGGCTCTTATATGCCCTGCAATGAGAATTCACTTAATTTTGCTTGATGTGGAATATTCTACCTTTATTATACTCTGCAATATTTTGACATATTTTCTACAAACTTCCTGAGACTTTATAATATGCCGCCACTATGCTTTACAGTTCTTCAGTTCCTTTCACATTTGATCTCTTTGGGTTCTATAAACCCTCCTATAAGACAGTCTAAAACCGCATCAGCATTTCTCCCAAATTATCTTCATATCCTAAATCATCCTTCCTCCTTTTCTTTCTTAGAGCCAGTAATGAATTTTCTGTCAATTAAGGTGAATTTGTTTTTTCTTATTACAGAAGACTATTCTTTTAGAAAATATATAAAATGCAAATAAGAAACAAAAATTTATTCCATAACTTCTCCCTTGTTAACACATTTATTTTCAGGGTTCTCCCCAATATAAGCAGTAATTCAGAATAGTCTTGAAGAGCTTTGTACATATATATCTTTCACACATATTTAACTGTTTTTTTCCCAGGAAAGTTGCTGGAAGTAGAATTAACTGTGTTAATAGGTCAGGAAAGGCATAGAGTCAAGGGTGTGGTATGGTGGTGATGCATATTTTAAGGCTTTGCTACTGAAAAGCTACCTTCTAAAAAGGCTTTATATTCACAACAGTATTACATAAAAGTGATATTAGGTGTTTTACTTTGTTTTTTTTCAGAAGACTTAACATGAGAGCTACCTTCTGAGTAGATTTTAAGTGTACAATATATTGTTATCTTGTAGTCTTATATTGCTTGAATTTGTCTTTTTCTTTTCATTTTCCCTGCTTGTAGGCTAGACCCAATAGCTTAATTTTTGGCTTTTTGATTATCATACTGTGTTGCTTACCTTCATTTCCTGGCTCATGTGGACTCAGGTCAAAGTTTTGTTTCTTTAAAAAGGCCACCTACGTCAATTAGCAGCAAAGCCCACACTTCACATGTTGATGTGGCCTTGTGTTGTATTTTATTACATCATATATGCATGTCATAGCTCTTTGGCCATCTTATTAGCAGTAGTAAAAGCTCAGATGGAACATGCATTATGCCCCAGTCACTGTGCTAGCTGTGTGGTTGTGGGAATAAAGCAGACACAACCCTGGCTCTTGAGCAACACAGGTTATGGAGAAAATGGAGAAGATTATGAAAAATACTATGACAGCAATAAACAGAGCACCATAGGACTACAAACTGGGGAGGTTGGTACTAAGGGAAGGCTTCCTGGAGGAGAGGTTTTTTTGTGGGGGAGGTGGGGTGGGTTGAAAGATCAATAGGTAAGTGTTCTGAATAGTGAACGATAAGTACATGAAGACATAGGGAAGAATGTGTGTTGTGAACACATACATACATACATTTGTTTGTGCATAATATATCAGTGGAAGATGGGAAAGAACAAGAAATGCATAAAGAGGAATAACCAGAAGTGATCCTGGAGAGGTTGGCAAAGAAAGAATAAAACTGAAGGGCTCATTGGGTGCTGCTAGGACATTTAGGCTTCATCCTGATGATACTAGGATTGTGGAGGGTGGATTGACTGACACAAAGGGTCCTGGGACGCTATGTTTATAGTTCTTTGCACTCCCACAGTGTCAATCAAGTAACTGGTCCTAAACCTCTGTGTGTGTGTGTGTGTGTGTGTGTATGTGTGTGAGTGTGTATGTGTGTGTGTGTGTGTGTGTGTCAAGGATTACTGAAATTGCCATTGAATACTTGGACCTTAGCATCCTAATTAATAGGAAGATCATATTCACAATCATTCAGATTATATTCACCAGTATGAGACATAATATAATGGAAATGAAGCATATTATTTAGTAAAAATTTAGTAAAAATATATCTGAACTGGCAGGGAAATAATAGTTTTCCCTCTGCAGCTTGACCTGAGTATAGTTATGATGCATGTGTGTCTTGCTACTTCTACTTCAAGCTCATTTAACAAGGCTGTGGGTATATAGGGCTGGTTTATTTAATCATTTGAGGCGCCTTGGGAGAATTTTTACTTGATTATACACAGGAGACGGATGACTAGAATGAGGTAGACAAGAAGATCTTTTCAGAGAAATCCTATTTTATCAAGAAATTAAAGTCATTTCTGTTCTATTAAGAGAAAGGAGGTTTTGTCTATGCTATGATTTAATTTTTAGAAATGTAATTATAGCTTTTAATATAAAGTTTTGGATTCTGAAAACATAATAGTAATAACAATAGATACCACTGAATTTTTTTTTCTTTCATTGGGTCTTCTACTAACCTTAAGAACACATTTTCTAACAAGGAAATAAAAATCACATTTATTCGCTATTTTACTCACATTTCAACCAGGCTGTGCTATTTTAGAGATGGCTTTTTTCTTCTGTGTATAGTTAAGATGCTGATAGTAACTTTTCCCATTAACTTTACCTAGTTACAGAATGACTTACTACACTGACAAAGAGGGCTCAGTAACTGGAATTACTCAGGAGGCAAAAATTTTTTTAAATTCAAATTCAGGACAAATTGTTTTAGCTTTCTTTAAAGAACTTATTAAGAGCCTTTAGCAGTTTTGTCATCCCCATGAGGTAGTTGCTTTATGGATGGAGAAAATGAAGGTAAGTGATTTGCTTAAGTCAAAGAAATGTTATATGAGACTAGATATTGAGAAAAGTTCTCAATACTAGGTCTGTAAAAAAATCATTTAGGGTTTTATTTAGACCACTGCTTCAGACCTGCCCATCTTTAGGCATTAGAACATTACCTATGTATGACCTCAATAGGCTGTTGGGGCAATCAGACAAATTTCAAAGTCTTGCTTCTTTGGTTATCAATCTCAAGACTCTTTCAAACAGTTGATATCCCTGGTGTGTTTGGGAAAAAGATTGTGAAGTTTTCCATTTGTCATGTAAATATTTGAGGAGACACCAGATGTCATCACAAGGCCAACTATACTTATCTACTTATAAACCAGAGATTGGTATCTCATATAACTATCAAAAAAAATAATAAAAAGGAAGCCTATCGTTATCTGTGGCATTTAAGCATTCAAGACACTCAGTGATTCATGGTTCCTGAAAAAACAAGGAGCTTCATTGGTAGGAATGCTCTTCCTGCCTATAAAAAGGCACATTAATACATTATTAAATATTTAATAGAAGTCAAATTTATGCATTCCATAAATTTATTTTGAAATTTGTAGCATTGTAATTCACCCTGTGTTCTTTGCTACTCCCATGGACTCATGCAGGAAAATGTTTCTTTTTTTCTTATATTATGGAAATATTGTATATGTAGAAAAAAAAGAGAAAAAATGAACCATTTAATGCTTCAGTTACATTAATAATCATTACCAGCAGAGTCTAACCTGGCAACTCTGACAGTAACAGTCTACAGCAAGAAAGTATGTCTTGGATGAAATGTGCAAGTCTACCTCTCATACTCCTAATGATCCTTGCATGACTAATACACAGTGACATTTAAGGAGCACTCATCTAAAACTGCTCATATTCATTTTGAAAATATTCATCTGGGCATATTCACCAGCAAGAAATGCAGCTGAAAAATCATTAACTCTTTCTTCAGTGGTGTTATAAATGCGACAGGATTTGTGCTTTCTGATCACATTCTGCTAACCTGGCCAATGCAAAACTATAGAGAGAATTAGGGTGTTTAAAACACAATCAAAGAGATTATAAGAAATTCAATCTGTAAAATGACAAGAAACTTTTGAAAGTCCTAAAAAATGTGAATCCCAAAGTATAAAACAGTACAAGGGAAATAGCCTGAGGAGGACATTTAGAAGAGTGACTAGAATAGTAAAGTGATAAAGGTACTGAAATGAGAGGAATCTGTGGAGCTAATTGGGTTGTTATAAGTTGTAGTTTATCACAGAATGAATGCAAATGTTGAAAGCGTTTGTATGAGTTAACATGGCAGTCACTGCTCTAAATCATGAGAATCTTCAAATTAAGATAGCACATTTGGAAAAGATGAGTGAAATTGTTCCATTTAACTTCGTTGATTTCACTAACAATTATTCTCTTTTTTAAATTTCCAAATATATGTATTAAGTGGAGTTTTTCATCTCTCACATACACAGAGCTATGGCTTTACCTAATTCTATTTTTAACTGTCCATTCTGAACTCCAGGATTGTAGATAGGAGTAGAGGACTCCTATTCAGTAAGGCACCTTACAAGGTTCCTTCCTGTAGTGCCAGCAGGGCAGGCAGGGAGGCCTGTGGGTCAGGAACCTGGCAGGCTTCCCAGCCACTGGCCAATCTTTACTCTTTCTGGGCTCCCTGGTGTTCTCTTGTGGTCTCTTCTCTGGTCTTCACTGCACTCCGATGCATGGACCTCTGCCACCCCAGTCCTCGGTGACTCTATATGCTCCATCTCCTGGCTCAGGTGTGCCCACTCACGAATGCCCACACCATACTCCAGGTGTCTGCCATCAGGTCTGCGTGTAAGACCACAGGTATTGATCACAGATGCTAATGGCAGAGGGTGGAAAAACATGATAACTTCTATTTACCCTACACTTACCTACTTAATTAATAGGGTAATTTGGTTGTCTGCACCCTACGTAAAGAACTTTCCAACATCTCTCAGATATGAAGAGCCTCTTTTTGATGAGAAGGAAGTTCATCAGTTTTCAGAATAGTTTACTGCCTAATTTTATGTCAATTATTGCAAAGTTCTTCTAAATATTTATTTTAATTTGGTATTTTTTATCTCCTAGTGCCAATGAATTTAGGGACCTATTCTAACACTCCTTCTTGAAATGCTTCTATTCAGTATACATCTCCTTTTTCAAATTGTAGTACCATTATTTTAGTATATTTGCCTCCTCCACTTGTACTTGATTTTTAAAATTCTAGTGTATTTGTTGAGTAGAACAATGAAGATATTCTGTCTAATCTTGATTGTTTATACGGCCCTTGTCTCTAGCTGAGTCTGGATTGAACTCAACTCCTACCTGCACCTATAATCTGCCTAAATTATACTCCAAACTAGAAACATTTCCACAATCATGTTTCCAACAGTTTATTATGTCCTATCTAGAGTAAGAGGAAATCTAAAGAGGAAGTTTAAATGCCAGTGACCAGGATTTCCAAGCATTTGACATTTGTTCTGCAACCCTCCCAGACCTAGTAGGTTCATCATCTATTCAAGCAGACTCATTGTTGTCTTAGCTGTTCCCATGATGTTCTTCACTGTATTCCCCTGTACTCTGCCACACTCTGTTCTCTGCTGCTGCTGCATCTTTTGTGATGCCACCCTTATAAGCTCAGACTCTCCAGGCCCAGGGGTGCCCACTCACACATGCCCACACCCTGCTTCAGGTGCCTCCCATCAGGCATGTGTATAGGACTGTAGGGGTCTATCATTGATACCAATGATGGTAGGGTGGAAAATCCTGATCATTATTTCATTTACCCTACAACATTCTACATAAACACATATTCAGATCATTTGACATGTTAAGGAGGTTGATGGAATATCAGAAGATGTTTCCATTCTTCATCATGTCTTTTTGCTTATGTGTATGTTTCAAAATTATGGACCTCTGAGTGTGTATTTTTTAATTCTATTTCAAAATGACTATTTGTGGATCACTCAGTCCATACCAAAGCATATGAAACAACAATGTGCATTTTTATGTATTTTCTTCAGGCATTCAGTCTGTAAATAACAATGTATCCATCTTATATTTAGGGATATTTCTGCAAAGGAATGTGATTAAACCATAATTGTACTCAGAAAACATTAGTCAGAACAGACTGCAGGAGAGGACACATAACAGGTAGGCAGAGTTAATAAATATCTATAAATATCCCATTTTAGTGATAAAACAAAGAGAAGAATAAGTGAAATCAGTGAAAGAAAAAGAATAAGCACATGAGCTAGATGAGAAAATGTAGAATATTTAGTTGAAATGTTAAGGAAAATTTTGGTTTGAGGAGGAAATACATGGGATCAAATGTAAAAGGAAATTAAAGTTCAAGTGTTAAAATCAAGAATTTAGTGCAATGAATAGAGAGGGAGAGATGCAGCTGGGAGGGGGGAAATGCATGAGAAGGAAGTAAAATTAGTCACAGATGTGAGTACTTAGGGAATTCAATACTTGTTGATTTGCTGTTAGGAATGATTGTAAATCCATAGGTTGAACAATCAGTCTTAGGGTTCAAAATCATGGAGGCAAGGAGATAGAGACAAAACTCACTCTGAGACAATAGTTACCAACCTTGACTTCAATGGGAGAATCTGAGGAGATACAAAAAAAAAATTGATGCCTGGGTCCCACCCCTGAAGACTCTAATGTAACTGGTTTGGTGTGTGTATGCTGTGTTGAGTTTTAAAAGCTCTCCAGCTGATTCTGTGCAGTCAGGGTTGAAAAATCATTGCTCTAGACTTAAAGAAGCTTAGTATTAATATTTAGGGAACAGTTGTATATATTAGAATTCAGCACCTTGTCAGGATGCAAAGGGCACTTGAGAGAGGAAAGCAAGAACTTAAAGAAGTGAAAGGGGGCCTTCCAGGTGGTGCAGCAGTTGAGCGCTGCACTGTGGAGCTGTCGGCAGTGCACGATGTGAGTTCGACGCCCGGCCGGGGAGAATCCCACATGGAGCGGCAGACCTCTCCTGCCTCGCCCGCTGCTTCCCTTAGCAGTGCATTTCTGATCTGCCTGTTCTGCTCCCCACTTTGTCTCTGGTGAACCCTCTCGCCGCCCCACACCTCGGCCTGTACCCCAGCTTGTATGCATGAATTAATAAATTTTTTTAAAAAAAAAGAAGTGAAAGGTGAGTAGAGTGTGGAATTGAATGCAGAAATATCATTCAAAGCTTAGATTAATGTTGATATAATTATTCTTTAACAACTGGTATCTATTTAAAACCCTGGCGTTGAGTGTGGTTGCATGATACGACATTCAAAAAGATCAATGTATTTGTAATACATCAGATCCTATAAGGTGAAAAGGGAAGTCAAACCAATAGTGAGCATGGAGAATTGACAACATTTATAAAGTTAGTATGGGAAGAAAGAACTGAAAAGAAGACTGACAAGGGAGATCCAGAGAGGTAGAAGGGCACTGAGTGTGAGTCCTACACTCCATAGAGGGATGGAGTTGTTAACTCTGATCATTGCAGCTGAATGTGAAGCTAGAGAAGTATTCACCAGAATGATGGGTATACAAATCAGCCTGAAGTGGGTGCAAGAGTGAGGGAAGTGAGAAAATGGAAGCAGCGCAGTAAATGCCTCCTTAGAGGAATTTGACTGTGAAGAAGGGAATCAAATATTTTGGGGGTGAAAGATAATTTTTTTTCTGTTTTTTTTTTTTTTCCTTTTGGATCAATGATACTGCAGCATGTTTGTATTGTCGTAACTGATTTAGTGTAGAGAGAAATTGATGATGCAGAAGGGGGAGAAACTGATTAAAGTAGTGAAGTCCATGAAAGGTGAGAGAAGAGGTGGGAAACTGCATTAAAGAAGGAATTAGGCTTTGATAGAAGGGAAGATGGGAAAAATGGGTGAAGATACTGAATAGAGAATGGATCATTGACTTTCTTATTTCCAAAGAGTAATGAGGTGAGGTTTTTATGCAAGAGTGAGATTGAAGTATGTATAAAATAGTTTTGGAGAGCCAGAAGTTGGAAGTTACTTGAGAAACATAGTGAAGTTGCCAAGCAGTAGTGGGCACCCTACTTAACATTTGTAATCATTAATTTAATGTGAAACCAGTCAGCTGAGTTTAATAATTTTTCTTTAGTGAAGTTAGGCTGCAAAAATAAGCCATCTTATTCATCAGTTTGGTAGAGGTAGAAACAAGTAAGTGAAATGGAGGCATTTGCAAGACAGAGCATAAAACATTGAATCTTGAGTATATGGGTTGGATAGTGTTGTGCCAGTTTGACACCAGGCACATTCCCTATGATTCAGGAAGACGAAGATGGGTCAAGGATGAGTTCTGGAGTCCTCGGTGGCTTTTGCAGGCTTTTAATTATCTTTCTGCAGTGAGGCAACCAGGTACAAGGCAGGCAAGGGGGGGCCAGGGGGTGAGGAGGCTGGTAGGCCTCCTAGCGCCCAGGGAATCTTTACTCTCTCTGGGCTCTCTGCTGCTGCTGCCACTTCTCTTCTTCTTCCACCACTTCTACTTCTTTCCCGCTGCTTCTGTCGCGCTGTCTTCTTGCTTCTGTGACGCCGCCCTTATATAGCGGCTCTCCAGGCCCAGGTGTGCACACTCACACATGCACATGCCACCATGAGGAACATGTGCAAGACTGCAGGTGTCCATCATTAAATCCAATGGTGGTAGGGTGGAAAAAGCTGATGCTTCTTTCATTTACCCTACAGATAGGAAGGCAACATACCCAGGAGGGGAGTGATGGAGGTGTAGAAAGTGGTACTGAAAATGATGATATGTGTGTGATCTAGGAAAAACTGAGCCAGGACTTAAAATATTCAAAAAATGATTGCGAATGACTAGGGGTTTGTAGGGTAAATGGAAGTGATCAGGTTTTTCCACCCTCCTGCCATTAGCATCAGTTATCAACACCTGTGGTCTTATGTGTGCCTGATGATGTCACCTGGAGTATGGCACGGGCATGTGTGAGTGGTCACACCTGAGCTGAGAGACCAAGCATATAAAATAGGCAGCAGACGACGTAGTGGCAGAGGGTTTTGTGGCGGAGTACAGTCGAGACCAGCGAAGAACACGAGACAACACCAGAGAGCCCAGAAAGAGTGAAGATTCACCGGGGCTGGGAGGCCCGCAGCCTCCTAGCCCCCAGGTCGTCTTGCCTGCCCCGCACCTGGCTGCCTCACTACCAATGGTGTAGAAAGATCATTAAAAGTTTGAAAAAGCCAGGGGTCCAGGACTCCTCCTTTACCCATCTGCCTGGATCATAGAGAATCTGCTCCATGCCTTGCTGGCACTCCAGGGTTTGACCAATGATTGCAAGTAGTAGAAGGATAGAGTGATTTATCCAGTTAGCAGTAGCTCAGAAAAGCCAGAAATATTGTGAGATGGTGGAAGAATTAGATGAGAGGAAACAGGACCAGCAGAGTGAAAGTACAGGGTGAACCAAACACAAAAGAGCATTTCCTCAAGAGGGTTTCAGAGCAGGTGGTATTCAAACAGATTCCTTTTAAATCAAAAGGTGAAGAAATGTTTCCAGACGGTTGAGGATAGGGGTGAATTTGCTAATTCCAGAGGGCACAGTGAGAGGGTTGGGGTGAAGAAGTGCTATAGATGGGGGAGACTAGGTTAACCTCAGACTTTGTGGTATGAGAAAGTCCATGATAATGTGTAATTGGGCAGGCAGTTTAGCAGCAATGTCATTTGAGTGAAGTCTTTTTCTCTAGTATCTATTGTATTTGCATTTTGGACTCACATTTGCCCTCATCATGACTTTTCTGACCCTAATTTGTCATCCATCTCTCTTTTGTCTTCTCTTTTGCTATAGGAAGAGGGAGGTTTGCCTGCATTGGCATTTCTTGCTCACACTAGATGTCACTGTTGCTTGCCTCCTAATTTCTGTCCCTCCATCGCTTTTTTCAGTGTGTCTGCTCAGTGTGGCAGTGATCACTCGGGGGCCATCCTTTGCCTTTACTTGCACAAAGACACACACATGAGATTTAATGAGACTTTGGTGCTTATAAAACCACTGAGGTGTTAAATAGCTTAGGGTTAAACAGAGCTTCTTATGTATGTATTCTAAGCAGCTTACTGTTTAGTTCATTTCTGCATTTAGGAGTTAAAAGACTGAGTAAGAACCGGGACTAAAATATTTCCTACTTTAAAAACAGGACACTTTACGCTTACATTCAAAGTTAGCTAATGAAGTACATCCTTACCCTCTGTGTGAGGGAGCAGAAAGTCTGATGTGAAATTGTACTTAGGTGCCTCTATTATTTAAGTATATAATGGGAAGTTTTCTGGCCTATGTTTGGGTGTAGTATTTCCATGATGTTGCCTTCTTATAGTCTCTCTGAGGGGCGAAGTACTGGATAGTGGTCCATTAGTCCAGACAGGAACGTGGAAGACTGTTGGCAAAGGAGAATCCAGGCCGTTATCTAGGAAACTGTCAAAGGCTACAAAGTCTTTAAGTCCCTTTTGCCAGCAGAACCAGAACCTGCTGACAGCTGTGGAGCCATTTTCTCTATTTTCCTGTCAGAATCCTATGGGAAATTAGAGAAGCTTTCAAAAAGGGGAATGAGTGATGTGTGGGATGATTATATTCCTAAAATTGAGATCAATCATTCAGTCAGTCAGATAACCAATATTTTTGGTGTAAATATGACATGAAATCCTGGGAACACCCTGGGAAGTAAAGATGACTTGGTTCCTGCTTGCATGGGCCTTAATTGCACTGGTGCATGGGAGAGAAAGAAACATGCAAGATTTTTTTCAGAAAACAGCTCTGCAGAAAGTAGAATGACAGGCTAGAGAGTGCTTGGTGGTGGTGACATTTAAGCTGAGATGACTGATTAGAACCAAAGATGATCCGGGGGAAGAAGGTGGTTTGCAAAGGAAGAACTGACATGAAGCCTTATCTCAAGAATGCTTGGCTTGTTCAAGAAGGGAATGAAGGTCAGCACACAAGGAGCAAGGAGAGAGTAGCTCAAAGTGAGGACAGATAGGGAAGTTGAGTTACAGACTGTGGGACTCCTCTGGGTCACATTTATAAAATTTAAATTTGATTCTAAGAGATGGATGACTAAAGGTTTTATGAGGAGTTGTAAGGAAATTTGGTTTCTGTTTTAAAAAGATCATTCAGGATGTTGATTAGAGAATTGGTGGGGGCCAGAGTTGAGAGCAGGGAGATTAGGAGGACAGAGCAGTGGTATAGGGGGACATGGTGATGGTATTGAAGGGCTGTCTAGTCCCTTCGTGGTCGCCAACTGAAATCGGGCAGAACGGGCCTCAAATGCCCAGGCTCTGCAGCAAGAGCCACCAAAATGCCCCCAAAGGCCAAAAGGCCAAATACAACAAAGGACAGCGCCTGATGAGAGGGCAGGGCACTGTCTGTGGGTCTCACCCGCGCGCACAATTGCAGGAGACTTCAGGCTACAGGAACAACAACAGCAAACATGGGGTTTATTGTACAAACGGGGGAAACGGAGAGCTCACTGCAGCCTCAGGTAGCGGCCGCCTCACCCAGAACGCATCGGGGACGGCAGCTCCTTGGGAGGTGCTGGGTGACACCCACAAACAGGCCTCTGAGACACCAGGCCCAGGCTTCTGGGGCTCCTTTCAGGCTACGTCAGAGACAGGACTGGAGGCCCAGTCTCTGCAGAGTCCTTCGGCTTCTCTTCCTCTTTGGAGGGCGGCTGCTGGTGCTTCTTTTCTTCTTTCTTCTCTTCTCAGAGGCCAGGAACTGACTTCTCTCTTCTCTCTTCGGCGTCTGGAACCGTCGTCTTTCTTCTCCTGGGGGCTGGTCGTGTCGTGTCTTCTCCTGTTCGGTTCAATCTTCCCCCTTTGGTTCAATCTTTTTCTCCTTTTTTTCCTCCTTTTTCTCCTTCTTTTTCCTCCTTTTGGTCCCTCCAGTCCTGGCTTATATCCTCTCCCAGAGTACCATCCATAAGTCTGATTGGACCATATTCAATCCTGGAGCTGATTGGACCGACCCATCAGCTCCTAGCACCTGATTGGTCCATACAAAAACGGCAGTTACTGGGCAGGAGAAACTGCTATAACTGACTCCGGAGCAGCGGGATAAGAGGCCCCACCGCTCCTGCAGGCACCCAAGCTGCTAAGGCAGCTTGGTTCCGGTAACAGTATAGGCCAGGTTAGTTAAGGCAGAGTCGAGATCACTCCTTTAACAGGAGCAGCTTTGAATCATGGACCCTATTTTCAAGTCTGTTTTGAAGCTTGATGGTTTTTTTTTCATCAGTCAATTATTGGTCTAAAGGGAATAAGGGGGGTAGGAGGGGTGGCAGCAGGTGTGGAGGAGGAAAGGGATGAAGAGCTATCTAAATAGGTCAGGAAGATTTCAATAGTATTTCCCAAATCACTGTTTTCATTGTCTCAATCACTAGTGTGTTTTATTCTAGAGCAAATTGCTAATTTTATTCTCAGGATAAAGTTGAGATTTTGTGTTTTATTTTGCTTTTTACTGTTATTGAACATCACATAGTCCTGAAACAACAATGCCAGGAGCATAGCACTAGGAGATCCACAGGAGATGAGACATAGGGAAAAGATTGGATCTTTTGATTATGTACCTGAGAAACCACAAGAGAGAATGATAATCTGAACTGCACTAATCTTCACAACACATGAACTGGGACAAAGGTATCATTGCGTGATGGTCTGACCAGGCAAGTGGGCCTCGTACTGTAAACTCTTATATGTTATCACTGTGCTCTCAAATTTATATGCAGTACCTCAGTTAATTTTCACATGAACCCTGTGAACTAAATACATCAATACACGCATTTCTTTACATAAGCATGACATGCAGAATGGCTAAAATTGCATAGGTCATAAGTTGCAATGCAGATATGTGATCTTAATAATTATACTACCTCCCAAAGTCTTTTGCTAGTTACATAATTCTAAAGTGATATTTTTACTTGTACAGAGTTGGACATCTATGAATTTTTGTCTCAGTGTTCATTCTTTATCAAGAAAGTATTTTTAAAAAGAATTGTTTGTTTCTATTATCTTTAGTAACAAGTCCCTTGTTGTACTTATTATATGACATATAATAATGATACCACAATACTAATTAATCTCTAATAATTTTAACTACCCTAATCTATCTCTAAAATGATATTTTATCTGGCTAGCCTTTAGAATGACAAGGCTTTTCATTATCCAAATAGACTGTGGAAGACTGGGTGCATTCCCATCAAGTATTCTTTTTTTCATACAAAGAACAAAGCATATTGGACTAGTGCTGACAACACAACAATAAATAAAGCCTCCATGTGCCAGTCAGGGCTCTTTGTTGCAAGCAGCCAAAGCTGACTCTCTCTAACTTCAGCAGAGAGAGATTTGCTGGCAGTATATCAGGAAGCTCACTTGTGTTCAGAGAAGCCTAGAAACCCTGCAAACTGGCAGAGATACAGGCAGTTCAAGCCACAAGGACCATGGCCAAGGTCAGGCTGCAGGGATAGCCTGGGTCTGACCCTCCCAGTCCTGTTGCAACTACTCCTCCCCGGCCATCACACAGGACGTGAGGTGCTGTTGGTGGCCCTGGGGAAACATGGAAGTGAATTCCAAACTCCCTGATTTTTCTGTCACTTGTTTATAATTCAGAGTGGCAGGCTGGATTATCAGTTAGCCCAAACCTGAGTCACCTGCCCACCTGTAGTGGCAGGAAGAGGTACCTCTGACCTTAGATTTTCAGAGAGAGAGATGCAACCTTGACTTTTTACCAGGTAGGAGGGGGTTTCAGATGCTGAGCAGTTAAAGTGGCTCATGTCCATAAAACTGTAACAGTAACATTTTTGTCATTAAGTGCTCACATAGAAATTTTCAGGTTTCTTGAAAAGGCAGCATAGTTCTTGAAAGAAACCACTCTCTGACAGTATAGACTTCAATTATCTCAAAATAGCTACTGAACTGGGGAGGGGGTCACTTACTCTGCATTTGCATACAGATGATCTCGCTAGCCATTTAGTTTTGTGTGGAGAATTCCAATATGACATTCGGCAGTTATTGGAACAAAGACCGAGTGTGCATCTTCCTTTCATTTATTTCATTTATCTCTGGTAGGCTTTGTGGGAACAGTTGTCTCTAATCCAAGCCATCAGAAAGCTTTTTACATGTTCCTTCTGGCGATGTCTAATTTTCTGTGTTCTTGGAGTAATCAGTTAGCATTTTTTTCTTTATTGAGCTCATTCAAAAGCAACTCCTCCCACCCCCAAGGAATGTTATGTTTTTGAATTTTATTGTTTTGCTCAGAGATTAAGCATTTGTGTCACCATAATCTGAAATGTACCCTGCCAAACTATTAGTACCACAATAAAATTGATGTGGTAAAGTTTTAATTCATGCAATCATTTTACTGTTTACCCTCCAGTTTTAAAAACAAAGAGACCAGAGGACATGCAAAAGACTATATGAGATTTTTAATGTTGTATGTTTACATTCATTTTGCTGTTATTTTATCATCATGTGATAGAAAGCTAGTCAACTTGGATCTATTAAAAATGAGTAAAACAACATTATTAAAATACAGATAAAATAAAATTAACAGTGCTAAATGTTTCGGAAACTGCAACTGTCAGCACAAGACATTATAAGAACTGTAATAGAATTAACAAAAAAAGCTACTGAAAGCAATCAAGCATTTAATCTAGCAAGGACACTCAGTACAGAGAGATTTGACCCCTAATTATTTATGTCCCACCCACTTGCAAAAAATCTATGAAATTTTTGTGATCCTTCAAAAAATAGATTCATATGATCCAACACTCTCTAGTCTTCATTTCCTCTTTGTATATATGATAACCCCAAATTCATTCCTTTTTATACTTAAGTATGCTGAACAAAGAATCTGAAAAATCAAATAGACTTTTGGAAAAAGATCAAAGTATGGTTTAAATTATAAGGAAAAATATAAGGTTTATGTATACAAAGATGAGTAAAAATTCAAGCAAAGTAATAAGTTGTGGATATTTCAAAGATAATGTTTTCAATGTAAAGAAGGTAAATAGATGTTAAATATTTTATTCTTTCTGCTTACATTAGTTATTGGTTCCGCATAATACTTACTGTAGTATTTTGAGTATTTCTCCCATGCCATATACTGTGCTCTACATTTGGCATACCTTGTCTAATCTAATCTGTCAATAGGTCTGTGAGGTAAGTTTCATTATTTATAGTTAAGGAAGTAGAGGCTTCAAGGATTTAAAAAACTACCTGGAAAATAAGCACTTATCATTTGTACCCTACCTGGTTTCAACTTGTACATCTTTTATCCCCACGTGTACAATGACCCTTAAATATTCTGCACCCTTTAGTGCTAAATCTGAGTGATATTTTTTGACAGGAATCGTATCCCTCATTTTTATATAACATATCTACCTAGAACAGAATTTTAGAGGCTTTCAGAAAGCAGTTGAAATGTTGAAGTTACTGATTTTTTTTCTGATCTCACAATAAAGTACCAGTCATAATCACTAGGGTCACCAGTAATAATCAACAGAATTACTTGAGTGAAGTTCTGACATCCATAATGTCAGATAAGGGTGTGTTTGAATTTAGGCACTCTCAATACAAAGAGGGTGCAGCTGTTGGTGGGTTCTTGAAATCACCACTAAAGAAAGTTCTGAGATGGCACACTTAAGACCTTCCTTTATAAGGAAAAGAGAGCATTCTTCCAGAGGAGCTGATTTGTTTTCTGAAATGCTAAACAAAACTTTTGACTTTCAGTGGGGATTCATGTGTAACCAAGCCCCATGCTATTGAGAGCCATGAGTAGAACATGACAAAAGAAGTGGTGTCTGCTTTCCTAGTATGTTTCACGTGTGACTTAGATGCTGATGATCTTCCTTCTCTCGTCTGTGTCCTCTACTTCTACTTCAGTATAAGGATGACTTTTTTTAAATTTAGGTAAAATCTTAAATACTTAGAACTTATAAAGAAAAACCACATTCTCACCATCCAGCCCTTAGAATCTGTTTGACTAAAAAGATTCTAAAAAATTCAGTTCACAGAAATTTTTCTGTTACAAATATTTTCAACAAAAACAGGACATTTTTATAGAGATGTTAGAAGTCTCTCACGAAGTCAGAGAAAAAAATATATAGGACAAATAAATTATATTTGAGATATATATACACATATATATGTGTATGTGTGTGTGTATATGTAATTATGTACCTAAGCTATTAAGCAGTAAGGGCCAAAGCATTACAAAAACCCCTTTATTGTGTTATAGTGTCTTTCATACACAGTGGGACTGTTTGAGGACATTCTATTACATCATATTACATTATTAAATTTAATGTTTGAAGGTGTTTCAGGAGATGAGATAATCTTGCCAAGAAAGAAAGGTGTGTGTAAAGCTCAGCAGCTGGAGAAGATATCTGTATTCAAAGTTGAATGTGAACAACCATGTTTCAGATACTTACCTGGCCTGAGGTATCTGCATTACATATCAGTGGCATCAGGTGAAGTTTGAGTTTTAGTGAAGATAAAACCTGTAGGAGGAAAAGTTTCGTGTTTATGTTAACATTGTTGGATTTATATTTTTAATTGTAGCAGCAGGTTAAATATTGTCACTTACTGGCAGACTACTTTTTTGTGGTAATTAGATTAAGGGGAGTAATATTTCATATTTTTATGGGATCTCCATGTAGCCATAGTTAAAAAAAAACTTTATTGAACATATGTGTTATTCATGTGCTACAGCGAAGAGTTATGATGATGAAAGCAACATTATTACTACCCTAGAGTAACTCATGAAATAAGGCTGCCAGAAATTCTCAGTGTAGTAGGGAGTTTATTGTTTGACATACCCACAGTATTGTCACAGGTGGGATGATAGAGGGTGGCACCTCCATGCAGCCTGAAGATTCAGAAAGTTCTTCAGGGATATCTGAGTTTTGAAAAATCATAAGCAGAACGTTCTTATCAACAAAGATGATTATGATGGTTATATGTTACTTTATCTTCACTATTCTATATATACAGGAATGTTTTTTTTTTTTATGTGCTTACCCATCCTTTGTGCAAATTTCCAATTAAAACCAGGCACAAATGAATTAGTCTCTTTCCTACAGAAGCACAAACCACTAGTGAATCCTACTTAGGTTCAGTTCTCAGAATTAGTGCAAATATCTGTGTTACAGAGCATAAGAAAGGGGACAAGAGAAGAGTTTTCTGTTTTTGTTTTTGCTTTTCCCCAAGCTGACTTTGAAATACTTATCAAAGAGAGAAGCCAGCAGAGAGAGATGTGAGAAGACACTGGGTAAAACATTTCTGCCCTACCATTCAAGGTTTTGTTTTGTTTTGTTTTACTTCAGTCACTACCGGACTTCCAGAGTATTTCTTAGTTTCTCGGTTTCCTCTTTATACATTGTTTTCTGTACTATTCTTATCTCAACTGAGAGAACTTAAAACTTAAAATCTATGTCTAAAAGTTGCTGAGACATGCTTGTTAAATGACCTGATTCTAGCAAGAAAAATAATTCTGGGTAGCCCTCTATGTGTTCCCTTTTTCTACTTCTATTATGTTCATGTGAGATTGAAGTCTATTGTCAATAACCCATGTGTATTTAAAATTCTCTCTCTCATGAAACTTTGAAAATATCCTTCTTTCTCTTCCTTTAACTTTCTACACTTTTTATACATGACTATGTGTCATACAGAGTGCCAGGTTTTGTGAATTTAATAGCCAATAAGCAGATATAATCCCCATTACATGAGATTTCCATTTTGGTGGGGCAGATGCTCTATTTAACAAGCAACAACAATGTGTGGTAGAATGTGATGGTAGATACATATCTGGAGAACATGATCTAGTATGTAATACATGCTGATGAAGTTAGGGAAGCACCCCAAAGAGAAGTGTATTAATTGAGAAGTGAAGGGTGGATAAAATGTTTAGATGCTAGCAGACAGTTTACCAACTCTTAATCAATAACTGTAATCAAGCAGTGATTGTCATTGACTGCTTACATACAAAAAGAATGATAAGCAGACATTACATACCTCTTGATCATAGAATATAGCATAACCTATGATGTAATCCTGGGAAAAGAAACATTCTGGTTAAGTCTTTACATCCAATTACCAGTTACAAGAAATATGGAGGACAAAAAATATGTGAAATAATACAAGAAGGATGTAATCAATATCATCCAAGGTATGGTAAACTCTATAGGATAGCTAACCCATTTTCTTTGATAATAAATTGCAAAGGATGGGAGAGGAATCGGAGATGAAAGAGATTAAAGAACTATATCAATTAACCACAATATATTAAACTTACTTTGATTTTGAGTCACAAAAAATTGCAACTCTAAGTAATTTCATGTTTGGGGCGCTATAAGGCAGTTGGATATTTAAATACCAGTGGAGAGTTGAAGGTTTTAATTAAAAAAATTTAAATATAAAAATTGTAATATAGTGTTGTGCCAGCCTGCTGTGCCAGCCTGGCACCAATGCAGGGTCCCATGATTGATACAGATGGGCAAGAACGAGTCCTGGAGCCTTAGGTGGCTTTGGCAGGCTTTCAATTGTCTTTCATAGCAAGGCACCCATGTACCAGGCAGGTACGGTGGCCGGGGGGGCAGGAAGCTGGCAGGCCTCCTAGCCCCTCGGTAACTCTTTGCTTTCTCGGGGAGCTTTGCTGCTGCTGCTGTGGTCTCTGCTGATGCACTCTTCTTCCTCGTGCTCTCTGCGTCTCTGCCTTGCTCTGCCTTGCCACTCCTTTCTTCAGGTGCTTGCCATCAGGTTTGCGTGTAGGCCTACAGAGGCCCATCACCGAGGGCGTAGGTGGAAAACCCTGACAACTCTTCCGCCTACCCTACATATAGTTATAATAAAAATCCCTATAATTTAGAAATATATACTGAACATTTTGTAATGAGCATTTAAAATTAAATCCATGATAGAAATCTAAGAAATTAGTCATAATTTGTCTTTTAAAAGTAGAATTTTATAATTTATATTTGTTATAATTATTAAAGTATTTCAATTTTTGATATAGTCATTAGTGATTTTGTAATCCTGATTAATTTATATTTCTTTTTTCTCTGTTTTTGTCTCTTCTTGGATTAGTTTATTATCTTTTGCACTTAATATTTTAGTCTACCTATTTGGAAGATGTGGTTTCTTTTATATATTTTTTTAATGATTTTTCTGGAAATGTCAACAAGTGTATTTTTCAAGTCTTAATTTATTTTTTCAATTTTTTTTAAAGATTCATTTCTTTATGCATATAAGCTAGGGTGTAGGCCAGAGGTGTTGGGTGGTGAGATAATTCACCAGAGACAGAGTGGGGAGCAGAACAGGTGGATCTACTGAAGTACACTGCTGAGGGAAGCAGTGGGCGAGACAGGAGAGGTCTGCTGCGCCATGTGGGAAGCTCCCTGGACAGGGATAGAACTCGCGCTGCAGTGGCTCTGGATAGCTTCATAGTGCTGCTACTTAACCTATTGCGCCACCGAGGAGGCCCTCCAGTCTTAAACAATATCTTTACTTTTCTAAACAATATAATGACCTTAAACAAAGCCATGTAAGGACCTTAAAATTTTTAAATTCAAATTCTAATCTCTTATCTCTATTATTGTCATGTATTTTAGTTTCATCTTTTTAACCCTGTGATACATTGTTATTGTTTAATTCAGTGTATATATGCATAGATATATAGATTTAGATTCATCCAAATTTAGCATATTTATTAATGTCTCTGTTCTTTATTTCCTCTTCTCAAATCTTCTATTAGGATCACTTTTCTTTTGCCTGATATATAGAATTTGGATTTCATTTTAGTGAGGTTCTGTTGATGAGAAAACCATGTTTCATTACATAGCAATGTCTTGTCTTTTTTTCCAGTAAGATATTTTTACTTGATATGAATTATAGACTGATGATTATTTTTTTCTCATTATATTATAAATATTCTTTTGGCTTGTGCATTGGTACCCCTTGAAGTCTGCTGTCAACATAACTACCATTTCTTTCAAAATAAATATCTTTTCCTTCAGTTATAAGTTCTTTTTCTGTAGTTTACAGTAATTTTACTCAGGGATACAGATCTCTTTTATCCATCTTAAACTAGAGAGAATATAACTGATTAAAATGATATCTTATATTTCCTTATTCCATATGTCAATGTTTCTTTTATATTTACCATTTCTGTCTTTCTGTGACACAGTTTTTAGATATATTTTACTCCTCAATAAAACTCTCCTATTAAATCCATTTATTGAGTTTCTAATTATAATCACTGGATTTTTCATTTACAGCAGTTGCTTAGCTACTTTTTAAAAACATGGTTGGTCATTTTATAATTCCATGATCATGATTTGCATTAATAATCTGTTCATTATTTTTTTAATGTGAAAATACTTATTTTATATTCTGCCTGATGATTTCAGTATCAAAACAATTTACAGGATTAATTCCATTCTCTATCATTTTCTATTGCATTGGTGACTGATTTCTGTTTTGTGACTTTGGCTGGGAGTAAATAATGTTTGGCATTTAACCTGTAGAAATAAACTGAAACCTATGATAAAGATAACTTCATGCAAAGAAGAGTTGCATTTTTCTCTCCTAGTTCTAGTTTAGAAACACTTGAAATTCTGAACTTCAGATATTTCAGATTAAATAAGTAGTATGAGTTCAGGTAAAACTTACATGAAGATTAGATAGTTGTTAAAAGTTCTTGGAGGTATTCCTCTTCACACAACCTCTGAAGTATGAGTGGTTTCAGGTCCTCACCTTTCCATTGAGATTTTAGCTCTTTGAAGTCCAGATTTATGGAGGAAAATCTTTTCATATTCCTCAAGTAAGAGACCAAGGGCTTTTTTTTTTTCCTTCATAATGCCTGATCCCAAAGCCATGAACTAAATTAAAAATGTATTAGAATTTGGCAACTGTTTACAAAGTGAACACCAATTTTAACTTTTTGTGTTTTTGCTTTCACTCAGTATTCCTTACTTTCTTGTCAACACATAGATAAATTTAAGGTTTTATAAAGATGTTTGGTCCAGCTTCCTTTTTCAGAAGTATTGGAGTTTCAGTCAGGACATTTAGTTTATCAGATTGCTGGAATGGGAGTTGGCAACATCAACGACAGGCAGACTTGATGGGAGCATTAAAGAGAATTGGTAGGTGGCTTAAGTCAGATGGTGGTAGGGGAATGAGGCTCTATGGTGGTGAGGGAAGGCGGCCAGGGCTGCTGCTCTGGATCAAGGCCCATGCCAACCCTTGTTCTTCCGTGCATGCAGAGTCCATGTCTCAAAGCTCACCAGGATGGGAGCCGCAGTATTTTACAATCTTGGTCTTTATTCATTGCAGATAAAGAGATTCAATTAATTACAGATTCAAACACTACAGTCATCTTAGAGTCCATTGAAACTAAGTTTTACACTGCAAAAGTTTCAAAGCCAGGTAATAAATCTCTGTAAGACCATCAATTTCTCTGATTCCTGGAATGCAATTTCTCCCCCAACATACTACTCTTTCTTTTTATATCTGAAACCTTGTGATACCGTGTGATCCCACTGCCAATCTTGGGTCTCTTTGGGTTAAACTGGCCTTTTTGGAAGCAGTCCTCTCTTTGACTAAATACGCCATTTCCAGATATGTGGATTCAGCATAGCTGAGTGGAACAGGCAGCCCAGCAGGAGCAGCAGCAAACCGTAAAATCCACAATTTAAAGTGTCAGGATAAGTATTTCATGGACCCATCCTGTTACTCTAAAATCAGATCAACTGGGAACATCCTTCCCGGCCAAATTTTGACAGGTGCAGCTACTGCCATGTCTCTGCTGTTCTTTCTCTAATCTGCCCATCTGTTCCCAGGATTCCTCTGTTTCTTAGAAATACTCCTTCTTTTGCTTTCTTTAGCTTCAAATATTCCAAATATTCCACTTTGCCTTTTAAGATAAGGCCCACGCAAATGAGGTAAAGCTGATAGTAACAGTTATTATATGTTATTAGAGCAGTAAAGGCTGTCAGTCTGAATAAATCTATCTTGCAAACTAATTTTCTTGTCTACATTAGTCCAATTTACTCAATATTTTCTGCATTTGGGGGATTTTTTCTGGCTGTACATAAGTAAATAAGATAATGAATTAAGTTATTAGTAATGGATAAAAATGCTTAAATGGATTTATACAGAAGTTTTCCATGAGCATCATCTCAGTATTTTTCATTCATAGTAGTTATTGAAAATATATTTCATGCTCTCAAGAATTTATAAAAAGCACAATTTATTACTGAAAGCTTTATCATGATTAAATTTTGGCATGAATTATTTTGTTGAAGTTTTAATAAGGATCGCAAGAAAAAAATTTGTTCCGTTGTTGGTTAAGTTGGATACTTTGTTGGCTAGACTAAAAATGGCTTAAGGCTATACAGTGGATTAAATTTAACGTATGGACCTGAATTTGTTCATCTTTATATATGAATAATCATGAAAATAGTTTATTCTAATTTTTCCAGAGGAGTGTGGTATAACTGAGGTCAAAGTAGCAGAATTTTAAATATATTTCTAGAATGCCTTCTCTTATATAATAAAAGCCTCCTTCTACAGGTTGATAGGAGAGGCAGGGGCAAAATTTCAACACTGACTGGAAAGTTGGGGGAGTTGTGAGGCCCCAAGACAAATGACATCTAAATGTCATTAGAATCCTGTGTCTGTAAAGCCCTCTTTTCATGGAGTTGGGGGTTCTTTTTTTTTTAGTAAGATTTATTTATTTATACATACAAGCTGGGGTACAGAACAGAGGCGTGGGGCACTGAGAGGGTTCACCAGAGACAGAATAGGGAGCAGAACAGGCAGGTCGACAGAAACACACTGCTGAGGGGAGCAGCAGGCGAGGCAGGAGAGGTCTGCCGTGCCATGTGGGAATCTCCCCAGCCGGGTGTCAAACTCGCATCGCTGCTGCTGCTACTGCTGCGCTCCGCAGCACAGCACCTAACTGCTGTGCCACCAGGGAGACCCGAGTTGGGGATTCTTGTGTCTCTAGCTCCCTATCTCCCAGAAAACATATCTTACATTGGGGGAGAAAGGACGACCTGAACAAACTCCACAGATAGGTTTTTATGGACCCCACCCCCACCTCAGACCAAAGAAATCCAAGACACCAAGGACTACAAAGCCCATAATGTCATTATCACCGAAGCCAGGATTGCTGGGAATGGAGGGTGGAGTTAAGCAGCCAGGTTTGGTATATAACAAGATGTGGGCTTTGAGGGGATCTCTTGTCTGTTTGCTGAGTTTTAGTGCACTATTGGGATCCCAGCTTAGCAGAACTGGTAGGATGCATTCACCACTTTTATTCTCTTTCTTTTTTTCCTCTTGAGTTGTTCTTTTTATTTCCCCTCCTTTTGTAAATAAATCCTTTATTAATTTTATTGTGTGTGCCTGCAGTCGAGTCTTATTATAAGTCCCTTTTAAGCACATGGGTGAGGACCCACATTCAGGTACCCCATTTTATATTGGAGCTGGCCTATAACAGTTAGAATGATTTTATTCTGATCCTGAAATTAATAATAAAATTGATCAAATATGTTTCCTATCCTTTCATCTTGTGTTAGTCAAATACCCTTAAGTTGTTGGATTCTTCAAATTCTTCTTAATATCTTGGTAAACTCTTACTCAAGAAGAAATCCACTATCTTACACCAAGTTGCTAATGAACTATGAGGCTAAAGATACTACCCTTCCCAGGGATTTGCATTTTCAACAGGGACAAGTCATATGCCATAATAATCAATATCATCCATGAATAATGCAGGTGAGAAGAATATTTTTTAGGTTCCCATAAACAGATGACCATACTTTATATCTTCTCATGAAACTGACTTTAAAACAATGTGCTTGAATTTTAAAGCATTATTCAATTTGGTGTTAATATTTTCCTCCACCTTGGTGGAGTGCTCTATTTTTCCATCATTGAAAGAGGAAGGTAGGGACTAAGTATGTGTATGTGTATGTGTGTAAGTACACATGTTTCATTGAAATGATTATATTTTAGTATGCATTATATTTGGTAGGCATTTTTATTCCACAGTGTAGTAAATTTGTATTTGCGAAGTATTCATTGGCTCAATAAAAGTGCAACCAAAAAGACAATAATTGATATCAATGAAATAGACTAGAATGAATAGACTAGAAATGTAGTCTGGACATTTTGTAGCATTCTCTTTTCCAGTGTCAAGAGCAGAAGTAGGGCCTCCCCGGTGGCACAGTGGTTAAGCGCTGCACTGTGTAGCTGTCGGCAGCGACGACGCGAGTTCGACGCCCGGCCAGGGAGAATCCCACATGGTGCGGCAGACCTCTCCTGCCTCGCCCGCTGCTCCCCTCAGCAGTGTATTTCCGTCTATCTGCCTGTTCTGCTCCCCACTCTGTCTCTGGTGAGCCCTCTCGCCGCCCCATGCCTCTGGACTGTACCCCAGCTTGTATGCATAAATAAATAAATCTTTAAAAAAAAAGAGCAGAAATAATTTGTAAAAATACGCTCACAGGAATGTTGTACATATATGTGTGTATGTATATGCCTATGTTTACTTTATAGAAAGTGTAGAAAGTATCAGTTATCTATTATTGGCAACAGAAAACTGCCATGCTAGAAGTTAAAATAAAAACAATTTATATTCTGATGATTCTGCATTCTGATCATGGTTCAGTTGGGCAAGATTCAGATTGGTGAATTCAGACTGGTGATTCTTCTATTCATCTTGCTTGGAGCCACTCTTGTGTCTGTAGGTATGTCATCTCTGTTTTATTTGTGACTGTCTGGTTCATAATACCACCCTTTACATGTCTATGATTATTTTAGCTCCATTCTCCCCCATGTAGTTTCTCCAACAGGACTGTCTGAGTTTCTCACATGGTATTCTGAAATAATATGTTCTGATGTTGTAGCATGTATTAAGTCTCTGTTTGCTTCATATTTATTGTAACCTGTTGACCCAAGCAAGGCACATGGCCATACTTAAAGTCAGTGTAGAAGGAGACTCCCAAAAATGGGGATACTGGAGTGGGGGTGGGAGGTGGTATTTTTGTTATAAGATCTCATTCCAAAATGGCATGTTGAAAGGTTTATTATTCTTTTTTTACATGACAGGACAAATAGATTCATACTATATGTTTCACAGCTTTATATAGCTGATGTTGCATTTTTCTATATTTAATGTTGTGTGCTATGGTATTTAAACAATTACAATTGTTTTCTCAAGATGTGGTGATCTTGCAAGAAGGTAGGACACATGTAGTAAACCTACTTTACAGTTCAGTAGCAGTACCATCAGTGCTTTATAGTACTTAAGAAAATTGTGGTTAATAACACGGGCTTTAATTGCCAACTCAATCACTTACCATCTTGGGTAAATTTGTAAGCCCCTCTATATCAGTTTCTTCAGCTATAATAGTTTTAAGAGTTTGAAGAACATTTACTTACTTTTCCCAGTGACAGACATATTAAACTGAAAAATATCATCTGTTATTTTTTTATAGTAGTAAGACATTGTTCCCCTATGCATTCTTCCTAGATTCTTAAATGATTCTTCATCTGAATAACAGACACTCAGTCTTTTCTGTACTAGTTTAGAAATAATTAAACTATTGTTACATTACATGTGGGCACCACCACCACAAAGACAACAGGCAACTGTCCCAGCTGACTCCATTTCCACCTGGATCTGCTAACTCACATATACTTCATTCTCTTAATTTTTCCCTCCTGAAAGGATTTGGCATTTCTTGGTGATCATAAGAATTTTGTAGATATTTGTGCATTCCTTTCTCTTTCTATTTTACTTTATTAAATACCAAGATGGCAGATTTAGTTGAAACATCTGAGGATTAGAGACCAGGGAAACCTGTGTGGAAATCCTATTGCTGTCACTTATAACAATATGACTCTGATTCAGTTTTTCATCTTTAAAATGGGGATAATAATATAGACTCAGCAGGGTTGTGATATTTCAAAGGTATAATGTTTGTAACATGCCCAGCACATAGCTTGGTTGAATAAATGGTAACCCTTACAATAAATTTAAATGTAGTTTTTAGCAGGGTTATGTGACTTCATTATCTAATTAGTTTCAAAACGAGCCTTTTGACACCTTGGTGTATAAGAATATTTCTGTTGCCAAAGCTATCACTGTAAGTTTTAATCAAAGATTCCAGATAACTGTGATTACTTTGCATTTCTGTGTCAAGATCACCCCAGGACACATCCAAGAACAAATAGCCTACTGTCGGATGGAAATATGGAAACAGACTTTGGTATACTAGCATGCAGTTAGCTCACCATGACTGTCTCTGAAACACTTCAAAATGACTCCAAAAAACATAAAAGACAGAAGGAAACATCAGGGAATATTTATGGAAAATAATCAAGAGAAGATAAATTAGCCTTTGAAGTCTTCTATAATAATTTTCAACTTAGATGTCTTTTCAAATGAATATAATGTTTTTTAGAATTTTAAGGAAAATCATAGAAAGCAAAACAAGTATCAAAGCACCAATTGAACAAAGCCCCATTTCTTTCCTTTCCCTAAAGACAAGGCCTGATTGTGTCTAGCCTATTTTAAAGTGGCAATGGCATTAACTCTTTAAAGTTTTTGTGTTTTACTTAGTTAAGTTTCATCTTCACTGGTGTTAATGGAATCCAAGTAGACTGATTGTATTTAAAGGTATTTCTAGAAATATCAGAATTCTATAAGGCCATGGTAAAGTGGGGTTGAAAGATATAATGATATTTACCAATTTCAGCCAAGTTTCTTGGTTCCCTTTGGTTCAAGGTAACTGGCTTGGGAGCCTGAGAATGCAATCTGCAGGATGAGTACCTCTTAGTAATGAGCTATGTGGGTTCCTATGAGCTTACCTTTCATGGGCAACTGTTATCTATTTGGTATCTGCAAATCACGACAGAGCTTTCCTGCTTGACTACCTATGGACAATAGCCCTTAACATGAGGCAGGCCCAAAGACATTTAAGTCCTGTTGACCTGATTACATGCTTAACTCCGTGGTGGTCTCAGCATAACCCTACCTGTGATAACATCAGCACATATACTTTGCTGATGAAAATATCTTTCTTGATGTATATAGTCACAATGTCTCCTTCTCTGTTTTTCATAAAAAAAAAAAATACGTCCCCTTTGCCCCCAGACCTTATTCCTCATGCCATTGTTGCATAATCAAATTTTACTAGCCTGTATACTTTCAATAAATGACACAAGAACTTAAGTTCAAGTAGTAGAGTCTTGCCTGCTCCGTGACTGTTGTGTCCCTCATTGTGTTCCCCCACAAAGCAGCAACAAAGTTCCTGTCACAACAGAGCTGAGCAGAGGGAAGGTCTCAGAAGGAATTGGAGGGCCGATTACTGGCATAGGAAGACAGATCCATGGAGATTTAAATTCAACCAAAAAAAAATAGATGACCATATATAAACAATTTAGATAAATTATCATATGGCATGTTAGAAGAGGATGAGTTGCAATGGGGGAAAAAAAAGTAGAGAAAGTCAAGGATATTGGGAGTCCCAGATGGAAAAAGGGGGCCAGAATTAAATAGGATGTTTGATTCATTGGGAAAGCAAGCAAAGACTTGAAAAAGGTGAAGAAATCAACCACATACATACTCAGAAGCAGAATGTTCCAGGTAAAAAGAACACCTACTGGTGCAAAGGCCTTTAAGGTGTGTGTTTGGGAGTTCAAGAACCAACAGAGAAGTCAGTGTGACTGGAACAGAGTGAGGAGATGGGGGATACAAGAAAAAGTCAGAGGGCAACTGGAAGCTGTATCATGTAGCGGGTCATGGATTATTTTAAAGGTTTTTGATTTTATTTTATGAAATGGAGAATCTGCAAAGTTTTCAAGAAAATGACACCTATGACTCTATTGCTTATAAGATCCATCTGACTGCTGACTTGGGAATAATCCATGAGAATGGGGATGGGTGCCGCAATACGGACATCCACAAACCAATTAGGAGGCTTTTCCAGTAATCTGATGGGAGATGATGGTGGCTCAGACCAGGGTGGCAACAATGGAGTGGTCAGAAGTGCATTCGAAAGACATTTTGAATGTAAAGCCAACAGGATTTCTTAATGGAACCTAACAAGGACTTTTTGGCATGCCACCTTTATTTTAATGCTGTCCGTCACTGGTTCCAAGTTTCTAATAATCAGCTGAGCAAACAATTATAATCCTTCTCAGCTGCTCAAGGCAAAACACCAAAGTGTGCAGTGATGCATTCGACCTTCTAGACATGTTGGGAATGAGGCAGAAAGGGCAGGGAGAGGTGGGGTTTACACATTGACTTCCTTTGTTAAGGGAACTCCCCAGGTAGGGGAAGAACAACCTCACAAATAATGAGGTAGTTGATGCATCAACTGATAAGAGAGTCTCACTAAAGTGGGGATGAGTGATTGGGGTTTAGGGTGCTCTGCATTCCACGAAGACCTTCATTTATCCCTATCTCAGTTTATAGTCTTTTTCTTTATCAGTGTCATAATTTTTACATGAAGGAGTCTTCTGAGGTTCCTCTCAGTGGATATAATTCAACATATTACTTGTCCAAGCATTAAATGTGGTTTATGGTTACCTCAGTCCTTAAGTTATAAGACTTAAGAAGAAACTCTTTGGTATCTTCAGAGGATGTTTCTAGGTACCAGTTTTTTCCTTCAGCCACACACTTAGGGATATAAGCTTGTCATGCTTGCCTTAATCTCTCTAAGGCTACTGGAAGAAATGCCACCAACAGATCATGACTCTCTCATAATGTCTTTGTTGCAGGTAGCTTTTCATATCTTATCCTCAATGCTGCAGCTCCCTCCGAGGACTCATTTTTGTTTCAGATTTTCTGGTTATAAGCAACAAAACTATATGTGACTAATTTAAGCTGAAAATGAATTTATTGGAAGATTGATCATAAAGTTGATAAAAATTGACAAATTAAGCTTAGGAATAGTAACAGTAAGGTCACTTGCAGCAGAAAATGCATATGAGGTTATATGCAGTAGCTTGTCTGGATACTGCTGGAGGTTTCCAGTCTCTACTTGCTGATAGAGTTGATCTCTGGTCTGAAGCTCCACCTAGATTCCAGTCACTGAGTATTTGCATTATACCTGTAGGACTTCCAGTTCTCTTGAGAACATCCAGTCAGTTAGTCTGAGGTTACATATCTCCTATTTGACTGTCTGAGAGTAGGGGTAGGAGTTTCTGGAAATCAGAGGAATAGTCTTCTCTCCTAACACACAATGGAAGATTTTCCCCCAGAAGAAAATACTTGGATACTGAGTAGCAAAACTAATTTCATAATAAAATAAAATAATGTAACATAAGTATTTAAACTGAAACACATTTGTACAGAAGGTCATAATGATTTGCAAATAACTTGCATTTGCCCCAGTGGGCTTAACCAAGCTGTATTCTTAGATACAGCTCTATTTAAAATGTTAACTTAAAAGGATTTCTTTTTCTTTAATTTTATTTTTATTTATGCATACATGAATTGGAGTATAGGCTAGAGGTGTAGGGGGGGGACGAGGGTGAGAGGATTCACCAGAGACAGAGTGGGGAGCAGAACAGGCAGATATACAGAAATTCACTGCTGAGAGTAGCAGCGTGAGAGGCAGAAGAGGTCTGCTGTGCCATGTGGGAATCTCGCTGGCCGGGGAACAAACTTATGCTGCAGTGGCTGCAGACAGCTCCATAGGCTGAGACTTAACCCATTGTGCCACCAGGGAGACCATAAAATGACTTCTTTTTAAGTTAATAATTTTTAAAATATCTACCAATCTGAAAAGGAAAAGAATATGAATAATTTTAGTGTAATTTCCGTGTCTTTTATTTATTTGTGAATTGGAATATTTCTTTAAACATTGATAATTTATACTTTTTTCAGATTGCCTGTTCACATTCCTTGACCTTTTTAAATTAATGTGTATGTCATTTTAAATCAGGGTTTTTTTTTTGTGGATCTACTTTTCTTATTGACTAAAATAACTTTTTTATCAAAAAAGAATTTATGAATTTTTCACTGTCATATACTCCTGTTTTTCTTGCTCAACTTTCATTTTTTCAATACATCTGCATCTCTCTTTTTCTCTTCCTCTCTTTTTATTTCTTACTGACTTTATAGCTTATTTCCTCCTACTCATTTTATCTAAAACATCTTGTCTATACCTTGTTTTCCTTTCTCTTGTCATAAAATACTGGTTAGTACCTAAACAACCTTATATAGATTCTGTTTATTTTCCAGTCCCACATATTTATTAATCCCTCTCCCCATTCCCTTACCCTGAATGACCACTATCACTTTCAGTGTTTCCTACCATTCCTCAGGCATTCAGGGCCCCATTATGCCAAAGAGATAGCACTGGACCTCAGATGGACAGAGCAGTACAATGGCTAAGGGTGTGGCCTTAGCAATCAAACTGCTGGTTTCTATTACATCATGTAATATTAATGATGCCTACTTTATTGAATTATTTAGGAGCTTAAAAGAATTATTACTTGTTATGTGTTTAGAATAGTGCCTGTAACATAGTAAGCTGAGGTTGATGTGAAGCTCTTATAGTTATGACTACAATTTTCTGTACTAAAGTGAATCTACTCCTTGTTCCATTATTTTAGGGCCCTCTTCTATGATTTGAAGTATTTAGAGGATGTGATTAGCACACTATGTTCATGGATTAAAATATTTCGAAGTGTGATCTCAATTTAGGCAATGTATTTCTACTTCAACATGAAATATATAGAATTACAAATATCTAAACCAAAAGAGGTGTTAGTGACTTTTTGGCACCCTGATAAAGGTGCCCATAAAGGAGATGGACCTCTGAACATTTGATATTCAGTGTAGGTAACACCTCAGCCTTCATATCTAAAGTTTACTTCTAATTAGAGCTTTTCAGTGGTCAGGTATCTCCCCCACCACCAGGCTGCAGCATTTTATTTTGGAAAATTTCAAACACAAACTGAGTGAATTTTACAGTGAATGCCCTATTCCTACCACACCTACGATGGATTTCACAGTCAAAGTTTCCTAGAACCTGCACAGTCACATGCTTCTTTTTCTATTATGTGTATCACTAGATTTAGTGGCTGTAGGGCAGCAACATATGAAGTGGAACATACATGAACTGTGCAATCAGAGAACTGCATCCTAGCTTAGAACTGTATTCCTAGAGTTGATTATTTAAATTCCTAGAGTTTAGCTTCTCTCTCTGTAGACTGTGACATCAGTACTGTTTTCAAAGTGTTGCTGTGAAGATCAAATGACAAAGTCTATGTATTTTACAGGCACTAAGTAAACATGAATTTTCTCCTTTTTTATGTTTTTGAGATTATTTTTGTAATCATTTTGAAAATAATCACATACACTCCAGACCATCAACCTTTCTTTGCTATTTATCCTTTAAAACCATAAAATAAATCGCCATGACTTATTTAACAGCTGTGTTGGAAACTAGATATTGTGAGACTTACTGTGGGTCTGTCCATTTTGATTATATACTTTCATAACATTTAGATATTCTGTTTAGCTTTTGGAGGTCTCCCTGCCACTTTGAATAAGGATTTTATTGCTTAAACATTTCTATTTTATTTGTATGGCATGAGACTGGTATTTCTTTGCTTTAATATATGAAACATATTTCCTTTGTTAATTTTTGTTTTTGGTGTATCTCATCTTTGTAACCT